>JASDQU010225667.1:12070-22457 GCA_032191745.1 Picea mariana | reverse complement strand
TAGGGAGAGACTCTCCCTTAGCGAGAGTTTGAGTGGTAATAGGGAGCAAGATGCTAGGGTTTGTGATGTAAACCCTAGGAGAAGACATAAAGAAGAGAGAGATGTCTTGGATGTTCTTGGAGAGTTTACTCTTGTCAGATGCTAGGATTTGTGCTATGCAAGTAAACCCTAGAGAAGAACATGACGCTACTAGAGCTAATGACTTGGATGCTATTGCGGCCTTGTTCTTGTGTGATGCATGGAGGCTAGGGCAACATCATGGAGACTCTAAAGCCCGGCATGATTATTCTTGAGCTTGGTGTGATACCTTGCTTGGAAGAAGACTTGTTTATTTTACCCTTGATGTTCCATGGAGATCTTGGTGCTTGTGTCGATGCAAGAATTGATGACATAGGGTTTGAGGAGTCAAACACTAGGATGGACATGTAGACTTGGAGGAAAGTGCTAGAGTTGTTTTTCCATTTACTTGAGTGATGCAACATGGCTAGGTTTTTTAAACCCCAAGGAAGACGAGCACTAGTCTAGAGAGCTTGTGTGATACAAGCTTGGTGAAAGGCCAAGGAGGACTTGTCGATGCATATGCTAGCTGGTTGACGATCTTTGGTGGAATGTTCAACTTTGGTTAGGATTGATTCATAGCTAGGAGGGGTTGGTGGCTAGGGTTTTCTTATGGTTTCCCTAGCGAGGGTTTGGAGAGCTTGACTTGTACCAATTTTATGATAAAACTGTGGTATGTACTTTTACTTCATCTTCTATTTATATGTATATTTCTATTTATATATATATATATATATACACACACATGAAGTTTTCCAACCGTTCAAATTTTGTGTATTTGCATATTTCATTTTCAGCTTAGGTTATCTTAATAATTGAGTAGATTCTAGCCCTGGCTATGCGTATGGATTTGACATAATGTAGCGCTGAACTGGTCAAGTGATTTAACACATATCTAGAAAATAAGATGGAAAAATTATTGATCTTATAAACTACTGTTATAAGACATTTCAGATTTTCTATATGCAGAAAGTGTGCTCAAAGGGTTGTAGCTTTGTGGTATTGAAGTACATTTGGATGGTGTTTATTTTCTATGCTGTCTTGTGAAATTGGGTTGAAGAGAAGTGAAATATTGCTGCTGTAAATTAATATTTCAAATTCAACCCTAGGTTGAAATTTCATAGGGAATAGATTTTAGAGACCTCATGGTTGAGGTGAAATTTCAGAATTTGTATTAATTGCCCGATCCTGAAAATTTTTACACTTGTTTGTGCTTGAAGTGTCTAGTTTCATGATGCCCTAGCTTCATTGTTCACTTTCCATTTTGTTTTGGTTAAAGATGGGCAATCTTGAGAGCTTAATATGAAGGCTTGATTTGTACTACCATGGCCTCAAGGATCTTATGCAACATTGATTTGTTGTTTTGTCCTAGAGGATTGAACCCCCTTGCTGCTATGATAATGCTGTTTATTGCTGATTGTCTCGGAGCTTAATTGGAATGCAAGTAAGATGAGATTTGTTTGTAGAGCGATGTTGAAGAACAACTTTAAATTATGAAATGTACCAATGTGGATCCTAAGATTTTTTTGTAGATTTATTACTGTTGTCTTCGTGGGAAGAGTGCTTCCCTTGTTGGTTAACTTTGGAGAGAAATTGGGCTTTGCTCTAGATCTGGTTTGAAGGGTTTCTTTACCAACGAAAAATCTCTGTTTGAATCCAGCATTGGGACAAATATCATCGTTTCAAAGATGCTTTTAGTTGATGGAGGAGTCTTTCTTCAACTGTGAGCAGACTTATTTCAGATTCCATACCTAGCCTTCATGCTAAAATCAGATGTCAGTTAAGGTGCTGGTTTCAAGAAGACAGGTTGCGAATATTGCTTGGGGCCAACCTAAGTTCTAGAAGAGGCCAACTTGTGCCTAATTGTTTTTCTAATAGCTTGGGGCCACCCTGTGTAGTGGTGAAAAGTGAGTATTTGTAAGAATGAAGAGTTCATTTTTCAATTTCATTTCACATATTTCTTAATATCAGATGCAGATCAGATTGAAGGTGCTTTCGTTCCCAGTATGCCATCGTTGTTTTACATATTTTCATCATGATAAATTCTAAGTGAACAGGGTGGTGCCTTGCATAGAACAAGGCGCTAACTTTAACCCTAATCTGGGTATTTTGATGAGGAGAATCTTCTGTAGAAGAAGGGTGTTGTTGTTTAACATAGAGATTTTTCATCTTAATAGCTTTGTAAAGGTGCTTTCTTTCAGGACAAGTGATCTTAATCTTGGTTCTTATCTTTATGTGACAATCAGATTGAAGAGGGCCTGTCTTGCCCAGCAAGTTACCTTGATTCTAGAACTTTATTCACCTTGATTTAGAAGTTTGCTTGACATATTAGGCATGGTGCTCAGCAAGGTAGCTATCTTTGGCATGCCTTTGAGGATTAATTTCAAGTTCAGGAACTTTCTTTGATGCCTGTTACGGCACAAGTTGTAGGTTGGGAAAAGCTCAACCCAACCAAGGAACAAATGCTACAACTATGGGAATCCTACACCCAATGTCACTTCGATGTAGGTCTTGCACTTCAAAGGTGAATAGGTCACTCTAGGGAGGCGATCCTGATGACCCTAGGGGGATTGAAACGAACAAGGAGGGAAGTGGAAAAGAAGGCCCTATAGGTCAAGTATGAATGGAATGAAGGGTAGGGAAATACGCCTTGTAAGTCAAGCAAAGGTTGCCCCACAAGTATAGTGCTTCTTTGGATTATGTACCTGCTCGAGACACAAAGAAACAAACTTTGGAATAGTATATGTTAGTTGGATCAGAAAGTTAAACTTGCTGTCCCTAGTTTACAGAAGTATATATCAGCAAGTAAAACATCTAAAAATCAGCATGTAAAGTTCTAGACTAGTCAAGTAAATCAGCATTAAACTTAGCAATGATTATAGGCTGAAAATGGGCACTTAAAGAGGTAGATTAGATGGGTGTTATAACAAGTGTTTTTCTGCAGAAAATTGCAGCCTTATGGCTGTAGCATTCAGTAGTTAACAACAGCAAAATTAACCATCAAAAGGTGCCAAGATCTACCTCAAAGGTGCTCCCTTGTTAGTAGAACAAGTGAGCAAAGTTAGAGAGCTAGTCTAGGGTTAGTTTAGGAATTATGAGAGGGTTAGTAGCTAGGGTTATTGCAGCACTAATGGCTGTAGGTTAAAAGTTGTAACATAAATTAAACTATTGGGAGAGAGGGGACTCCCTAGTGGGGGATGACTCCTCTCAATGAGATAAAACAACTTCAAGCGAGAGAACTTTCAAAAGGTCCAAGATTACGTTTCCCAAGGTAATGATTTTATATCTCCAATGCAAAAAGAGTATGACTAGTGCCTTTACTATTGGGTTAATGGAGTCACAAGGAGCTTAGAGAAGCTACCTCCTTGGGGGTGTAAGCCCTTTTACTTCTCAAGGCAAGTTTCTCTAAGCTAGGGTTTAAGCTAAGAGGGTGTATGCACTTGTACTTCTCTTAGCAAACCCTCATCAATGAGATGAAGCAATAAAATGAAGAAAAAATGGTGAAAACTATGATGGGGGTGTATGCCCTTATACTTCCCACCTAGCTCCTAGCACAACAATACTTGACTTGAATAAAATGATAGCAAAAGAGTAAAAACCATACCAAGATCAAGAGAGATGCCAAGACAATCCACCACAAGAGCTAGAAATTAACCTTCCAAGGCTAGCGCATCACTTCTTCCATAACCATTCATGAAATAGCCATAAAACAAGTGCACAAGAGCTAAAAGAGATAAGGAGGCCGAAAATTTCAGACTAAATCCTCTCACAAGAGGAGAGTTATGATTTAATTTGAGATCTTATTATCTCTATTTATACAAAAATTAGCCAAGATGGCTTGTCCACAAAATAAGCAGTAAAACACAAGATTAGGGGTCAACAACCCTAATCTTGCCCCCTTCATCTTTTGCACAAATTAAACCCTAATTAAGGATGTTGTCACCCCTTTAGGGGACATTTTGCCACTTTGAAGAGGTCATTGGTGCTGGAGAAGGATGGAACGGCCTCCCAAGGCCATGTGTTAAGAATCTAGATGATCTCTTCTTGATAAAAACCCTCTTCTCCTCAAAACGTCCAAGTGCAAGTGAGTGGCACCTCACCACCAAGCCCAAACCCCCAATACCATGACGTCATGCTCAAAAGTGGGACGTTTTGCCCCTTTTGGGAAAATCGTTTAGCAAGCAAAGGCATCCAATCTGTGGGTTTGTATTCCCATGGAAGCCCAAGCTAGGTTTGTTCTCCCAAAACTGTCCACCAGCTAGGTCCTGCAAAAACAAATGGACACACCTTCCAAGGATCTCAATTCATAACATCATGATAAGTGGATCCAATCAATAAACAATCCATCTAATCATGTGCATCAAAGATTATCATATCAAAAAATTAACAACTGAGACACTATGCGACTTGTTAAGCTTAAGTATGGGAGGGTTGACAAGGTGTCCTATTGGGTAGATCTTGCCCCAGGTCAGGAAGAGCCTCCAAGAGGTCCCTCTCTAAGTCATGTAGAGTGTATGAGGTGGATGGGGTCAAGACTCAATGGGCATAGGGATTATGACATGCTAGGGGTCGTAGCGTCTCATTCATGAGTGCCTTTGTAGAGGGTATGTGGTACTTTCGTCCGCAATGCATTTTTTCCAAGCCCTTTATTTGAAGGTCACTGCCCTGGCGTGGTGATCAGATGATGGCAATGTCACCCACAAATGCCTAATGGAAACGAGAAGGCTGGCTCGTGATGACACCCCCTTTCTCTCAGCCATGGAACTAAGAGTCACTGCCCTGGTTTGGTGACCAGATAATGACAATGCCATACCACTAGATATCCATGGACGTGATAGGTTGGCTCATGATGAGACCTCCTAACCTTAAATCTACTTTTGAGTTATTTCTTTGTTATATTAAGGGTTCCCTTTTATTCAAAGAAAAGCATTGTATTGCTTTCTTGGATGATCCCTTGGTGAAGCATCTGGAAGGTTCATATATGGCTTTTATCTTTTACCCAACACCAATCCCTCTCGGCCTTTAGCTCCTTCTTCCCATATAATGAGGGACAACCTTTCTTTGGCTCAATGCACCCTAAAATCCCAAGAGATAAGGAAACAAAGGGGAATAATGATGGAAAATGGTAAGTATGATCAAGAGTGATATGATGGATAATTAAGGGATATTCCAGTAGCAAACCCATTTCCAAAGAAGACCACTTACTAGGGCACAATGTCAACCACCAAGGTGAAGCAGGGAAAAAGAAGGCATAATGTCCAGGCACATATCATGAAATCTAGATCAATCTAAAATACAACATAATCAAATGGATTAGATATTGAAATGATGCTCACCATAATACTGACTTGTACCTCATGAAGCAAGGCCCACTGCCTTCCGGAAGCCAACTAGTGTGGTGGATGCCATCCGTAAACCTGTGACCAACTGTGGTGTTGAGTGGGTTTTCCATATGTGCAAAGCATACTGCTAGTCATGTAGTCTCTCGGCACTCCATATCTGCAACCTGAGGGCCTCGAGACATCATCTCCTTAGTTATCCACAAAATGGGGATAACAATGCCCAATTGGTTGATGGATGTTTTAGATTTGCCATGGAAGTGTTGTTAGTGATCGAAGGGACCTTTTGATGGAGTGTTTTAGCATGGTTAAGTGTCTTATTTTGAGAAAAAGCGGGACATGCTAGCTTAGGCTTTCCTCAAGTTTATAAGATACACCCTTTAACCCTAGGTGCTTCCCTTTGGAAGTTATTTTGATGTAATCTTGTTCTAATTTTGAAAGTGGTCAAGCTAACTTTGCATCACAACTAATTTTGAATCTAGGGTGTTTGTTTAGTGAAGTCAAAAAATAAATTGGGCCTAATTTTGAATCACAACTTCTTTCCCTCCAAGGTTTAATTCCAAACCCCCCTGGCTAAGTTGTGCCCTCCTGGATGGTTGTATAAACCCAATAATTTGGCCCTGCTACTGGAAGCCTCCAAATGCTGTGAAACTGGATGGAATGATAGATCGGGGCAAGACAAACCCCCTCATGAAGTCTCAGAATGAAAGGTGGAGATATGCTCCTCTAATAACTGAAACCCCAAACTGAATTGCACCCTCCTGGAAGACTGTAGAGACCCAATAATTCGGCGTCCTTGCTAGGGACCTCCAAATGGTGTGTAACTTGCTGGAAATGTAGATCGGGGCTAGATAAACCCCCTGGTGAAGTCTTTGGCTGAATACTGAAGATTTGCTCCTCCAACTAGCTAAACCGCCTTCTCAAGATTCAAAGGGACTGGAACTTGGCCTAATGTGGCCCATGTCTAATAGTTCTTTATAAGCCTTCTCAATCTTATCTTTGTATTTCTTTGTATTTCACTCCCTCCTCCAACTCTATGATGTGCTCAAAACCCCTATCTGGTGGTGCTCCTGGTGGAATGGGTTCAAAGACTTTGTTGTGCTTGTCAATGATTCTCTAAATCTCTGGTGAGTAATGAGTCTCCCCTTTCTTATCCACCCAAACTGATATTTTACATTTGACTGCATATCCAATGTCTTCTCTCCTAAAGATGGCCTCCATGTGCTTCATTGTCATCACCCTAGGTGTGTATCCTTTCATGCCCTTGAGAACCACCTTTTTTCCATTTTCCTCTGTGAAGGACATCTCCATGGTCTTGTAGTTGGTAGTTATTGGTGCTAGCATGACAAGCCACTGAACTCCCAGGATGATATTAGTGTCTGGAAGGTACATCACATAGAAGTCTTGTGCCAATTCATGTCTGCCCAATGTAAGCTTCATTCCCGGAATATACCTGTCACAGGGCATAGTGCGCCCTGCTGCTACTTCCACCTTGAACCCTTCAAATTCAACCGTATGTATGTGTCTTCTTTGTAGTAGGGCATGCTATCACACATTTTGTAGAAAGGATTAAAGCTTTGAGGTTTGAAAGTCAAACTGGCGTAATAGGAAACAATCCCACCCAATGTCACCACAATGGGATGGTTATTTCTCTTTAGGGAGGTGAGGCTGAGGGGAGACGTCCCTGGTGACCTAGGGCTTTGAGAAGGCAAAGAGGATAATAAGACAAGGATAAATCCCCCCCCCCTCACAAGTCACTATCGAGAAGATAGTCCTAGCTAAACAACCAATAATAAAGTAAACCCCCAAAGATATACCTGCCTGAGACAAAGCAAAAACAAATAATATATGCAAGCTAGTTCAATGGGTTAGTACTTCATATAAATAGATGACTATCTGATAAACATATAAGCAATTTGGCATTAAATGTTGACGAAGTCAATGTTTATCAAGAGCAATGAAAATTATATCACTTCACCAATAAATATTGGAACAATATGGCATTCAATGTAACCAATCAACACTTCATTCAATAAATGCCTTAAATCACCATTCAATTGCTTATAAGACAAAACATTTGTTGCACAAGGGTATTAATAGCAAGAGATGACGACAACACTTGGTTAGTAGGATTAGTTTATAAGCTAGGGTTAGTGTAGTTAGGGTTTCAATCAATGTGTTGAGAGTAGTTTTGATAAAGGTCACTTCAACGCAAGGGATCTCAGGATCAGTTCCTTAGGGTTAAATGGAGTCCATAGTGAAGGATGCAAAAGCTAAAGGAGGCAAAGGTAAATAGGTCAAAGGAACAGAGGGAGGTGCTTTGGAGTATTTCTTGAGCAAGGCCCCAAAGTCAAACCCTAGGGGAGAGAGGCTCACCTTGGTGTAGGTAAACTAGGCCTCGATGCTCTCTCCTCCTTCCTTAACTTAATGGAAAAAACAACTAGCTGAAAAATGAAGCATAAAAAACAAGACTAGAAGTTTTGATGAAGCAAGGTGTTGCTAGAGCAAGGCCTTTTCAGCAAACCCTAGAGAAAAATGGCCCTAAGTTTAATAGACCTAGGCTTAAGACGTCTCTCTTCTTGGCCTCTAAATAGTACGACTAGCAATAAATGAAGAGAGAGAGAGAGTGTAGCAATGGCTAGGCTCTCTTCTTCTTCAATAGTTGAAAATTTCTCTCTAAGGGGACATTCATTCAAGAAGTTTTGCATAAAATTACTTACATATCACCAAGAAATATCAATGCAAACCCTAGTTGTAACACCTTCCTTCAAGAGAAATGCCAAGACATGCCAAAAAAATCCTCCTTCAACAAGTGCGCATCACTAAATCAGGCAATAACCCAAGAGAGGGCACGAATTTAAGAACTCCTTATGGAGTGAGTAAGTTGTGATGACAAAATGAAGGTAAAAATCCCTCATTTATATAGTACCATGACCTAATTTTACATTTTAGGTTATGTAAAAGGCTGAATAAGGCCAAAATACTAAAATCATATTGTTTTACATTAAAATGTTAATTATAAACCCTAATCAAGATGAAAAGAGATAAAAATCCCCACTAAGGGGGACCCTTCTAGGGAAAATGAAGCATCCTGGAGCAAAACGTTAGCCCTCCTTGGGCTTCTCCAACCTGCCACACGTGCCACTATTGCCCAGTCTGCCTCCTAAGACGTCCAATAGGTTGGATGACATCATGGTCATCAAGGGTGATGTCCCAGGCCTTCCAAGGCCAACGTTCCACTGAAAAGGGTTCAACCTCCCTAGGTCAAGCTATGTCGAGGTGCCTTTGATGGAACACCCTTTTCTTCTTCGGTGCAAAGCCCCTGATCCATCTCTGTCCTGTCTCCGCCCCCCAATGGGGTCTTAGCATCCACCAGGTGGGCTCTTCAGTGCCATGGAGGTTCGAACTAATCATCTCCCCATGTGTACCGGTCCAAATGGTACTTGTCCGTCGGTCATGGTCCTGCACATCAAAAGTTACGCCCTCCACGGGCTCATCAGTCACAGGGATCATAGCAATGTCAATCACATTTCATCATCGATATTATTAAACATGTGCATAAAATCCCTAATACATCAGTCAACAACTCAAAGACGTTACACAAGCCTATAATACAAGTCTGGAGAAAAGGACAAGATGTTCTGTTGGGCTAGTGCCTTCTGGAAAAGGAAAGTTCTCGGAGGGAACCTCATCCAAGCCATGTAAATGGGTGAAGTGGTCAAGGGATGTCCAAGCATATGGGTGCAATAAGGTTACCCACAAATACTTTCACAGAGATGAGAAGGTTGGTTCGTGATGAGACCCCCTTTCCCTTGGCCATGCAACCAAGAGTCATTGCCTTGGCGTGGTAACCAACTGGTGTCAATGTCATACTGCTAGATACCCATGGACCTAATAGGTTGGCTCGTGATGAGACCCCCTATCCTCTGGTTAGGTCTTGTTTTATTATTTTTTAGGGTACCTCTTGTTTCTTGCTGAGAAGCCTTTTATTTTCTTTCTCGGGGATCTCTGGGCAAAGCATCTTGAGGTTTTATTCTTAGGTTTTTATCTTCTACCAGCTTTCTTTTACCTTCTGGGCCTTTAGCCCCTCCTTCCCACGAGATAAGGTGCAGTCCTGAAAAATAGGTCAACCCAGTGCCCGGACAAGTGGAACGGGATAAGTGAGCGGGAAACAAGATGGAAAAATGTGGAGCTATGAAGGGAGCAGACGATGGCTTCTCAGAAAATCCCCCCAGTGGCAAACCGAAACCTACAGACAGAGGCTTGCTAGGGCATCCTGTCAATCCCCCCAAACATGGGCAAGTGGGCAAGTGTAAGATCCAAGCAGCAGTTAGAAATAAAAGGGATCAGATGCACATATTCAAAGGGTTTGATGATCAAAGTGACACATACCATGACATCTGGACCAATTACCTCATGGAGAAAAAACCATCTATGACACAGGACCAAGCCGATGGTGATGGACGTTGCTGCTTCTGTCAAGATGAAGATGCTGGACGAAAGAAAAGGTGGACCCTCTAGGGCCATGCTAAAGTCAATCCTTCTCTCGGTACAACATGTCTAGGACATGTGGGCCTTGAGACATGATCTCCTAGTTATCCTTGAAAGTGGGGGATAACATCTGGCTCCAACTCGGGGACATGTGCTCACCGTAGAGCGCATGAGAACCTCAACATCTCTGGCATAACCTACTGACCTGCTCAATCTCAATAGAAGTATCAGTAAAAAAATTGCGGTGGTAATTCCACCCCAGCATAGATAGATATATATAAAGATTGGAATAAAACAACCAATAAAGGTGAGTGTGAAAGCAAACTAACATGCAATGCAAATGGTATAATACATGAATGCAAAATGCGTAGTTACCTGCACTTACATGTGGATGGTAACACTTGATGTGTAAAGCGTTCACTGGTAGCTTTAGGGCCTCTCCCTCCATGGTGCCTGTTATCCCCGATATCTAGGGATAACTAGGAGATCATGTCTCGAGG
>JASDQU010225666.1:0-17463 GCA_032191745.1 Picea mariana | reverse complement strand
TTGAAACTCACACCAAAAATACTACATACTATCCATGATCCAATGAAACTAGTTCCACTCAATTTGGATACTCTAGCAAGAAGTTATGATTGTTTTACCTGGAACACCTTCTTGAGACTAGTCAATAGGACTAGTCAGATACCCTATCTTACACAAGGTGTATCTACAAATTTAAGATGACCCAGAAGATGAAATTTTTACCACATATACCTTACTAATTTATGTAAATGGCCTCCGGATTTCAGGGTCTGAAACATTACAAAAAAAAAATTATAGCAAAAATTATGCAATGACTCATTTCAGGATGATTCCAGAACCCTATATTGTACAGGCTGTATATCCTAAAGTATAAGGCCTCAGGAGCTGAATTTTGAACCCAAAGTACCTTGATTCGTCTACTAAATATCCTCCAAGCCGTTCCTTCTAAAATGTTGTAGAAAAAAATTTATAGCGAAAATTCCATGGTGTCTCAGATGTAGCAGCGAAACCCCAAGACCTTGAGCTCTGATACCATATGTTAAGAGCCAAACATCAATATAGCATAGAAAAACCTCAAGAAAAGTACTCAACGCCTTGAAAAAGAGATAATTTAAGATAATAAGCCTCTTCAAGGGGGAAACCTCCTTTTACCCCACTTAAATGTTCAAGTACAATATGATTCAAAATGAAAATGTCTCCTTGGTATATATAGGAGACTAGGAGGTATAATTACAACTAATGGCTTAAAGCCGACATAAATAAAATAACATTAATAATATAATATGCCCCAATTAAGGGGTAATGAGCTAATATTAGGGCTTAACACAAAGCTAAGAAAGTGGTGATTTAGGACTCTTTTATATATGAAAAGGACTCAAGAAAGATTATTCAACATAGCACAAAAAGACTATTTGTTTCCATAATTTCCCCACTTTCGGTCATAACATAAACAAATGTAGTTGAAGGTATCAAAGAAAATCCCTTGGCCATAGCTTCAATGAGTGTAGCATTCATTCAAGCCTTGGAACAAATCTCAAAGACATAGCCCACGAGCTCGAAGACTACAAAGATAATATCAAGAGACTAGAGGAGGAAGTGAAATTCTACAAAGATGATAGAACCAATATCATCGATATCATGATACGTGCTAGTGAGGCCAAGAAGGAGTTTCAAGATGCAGCTAAGCAACTATATATCAACTTGCAGGAATTGCAAAACATAGCTACTCAAATAATATCACTACTAGACAAAGACAAAATGAAAAATATAGAATTCATAGGAATAAGATTGGCCATAGATGAAATGAAGAAATGGGTAGAGGAGAACCCCAATGCTTCTGCGGATCTCTAAAGGATGACTGGCAGAGAAAATCGATTAAAATATGAAACTCTCACAAACTACCAATTAACTGGGTAGAAATTGGAAAGCGATTTGAAAAATTCCATCAATACCTACACGAAATTGCACATAGTAGCCATCAAACTTGTAGCCAAGTGTGACTTGCCCAAAATTGGTGATCTAGGCAAGCCAAAGCCAAATGACCATATTCAAATCGAGATGGGGGTAGCCATACACTCCAGATAACTTGCTACAAGGATCCCTCAAACACTGACCAATTCCATAGTGAGGGAACATTTAGTGGTGCCTTAAAAGGACCAAAGCCTAATAAGCTCTTTCTTGCTCATGTTGAAAAAGGATATGAATAATTTTTCCTAAGATTCAACAATTTACAAAATCACTTGAGAAAGTACGTTGTTCACTAGGGTGAAATTGATTTCCACTTTTCCTGGAGTGTGGGTAGCTTACATTAGGGAAAAAGTTGAGGGACGGGCATTAAATTTATTCAGAAATGTAAAGTATATTTTGTAAAATAGGAAAAGAACAAAATAGGGAAAACCAAGATTTGCAACTATCATTGTGGAGTTCAAGAAGTCCCAAGAAACAAACAGTTGCAAGATCAACTATATATGAAAAAGATAACCCACTTAGAAGGGGCTCTCACATTTTTGTAATTTCTGAAGTATTTTTGAAATATGAATAACTAGAAGCCCTCATGGCCATTTTGGAGGAGAATGAAATTTGGTGTCTGTGATGCATTTGCTGTGAACTATTTCTAGCTTATTGATGGTCATTGTGAATGTTGCAAGGTAATGTTGCTCACTTTGTAGATTGCTCTTGTGTGAAATATGTAGCTTTGCATTGTGTTTCTTTTCCTATATTATTGTTTTGAGATGATGAATAAATAGTTGTGATTAAATTATTGTTGTAGACTAATCTTGGCATTTATTTTGTTCATATATTACTAATACTTGTCTCTCTTTAAAAACTAATTGTTTAAGAGTGTATGCAGGAGTTAGTGATTTTATTGTATGTTCATTTCTTAGATAGTTCATTGTTGGCTAGGATAGGTTATAATATACTTGATTTCTGTTTTTAGTTCTAGTCCATATTGCATCATTTGCATCTCTGCATATCATAACCCCTCATACCCATTTATCCCAGTAATGGTTGTTGGGCCAAAATCCGGATGGGACTCCTATCCCAAATGGTGTGAAGTCTAATTGGGATTTCATACTAAGGAGCACCCCTATATGTTGAATGAGAATTTCATCCACTTCAATAGGCTCTAGATTGGATTTCTCAAGAGGTTTTTTTGTATAGGTAGGTCCACCTATTTTGTAAATTCCTCAAGTAGTAGTTAGTTGTGAGTCATTCTCCAACCACATTTAATATCTATGCTACTTACATTACATTCTTAAGGTTTTATCATATATGTTTAGTCATCAAAAGAGGGAAATTTTCACACCCAGAGGAGGTTGTAGTGGTTGTAGGTCATCCTCTAGCTCAAGTACTTGAGGTTGTAGTGATTGTAGGTCATCCTCTAGCTCGGGTCCTCAAACAAGGTCATTGTCTCTTACCTCACCTATGATATAGGGTCGTAGAGCCTCCATGTTGACACTCCCAAGACAAGGAGGTGGTTAATGCCATCATGGAATTGCCACTATACTAATCTACCACACACAATTGCTCTCCAAAAAAAAAAAAAGCTTCCCCCAACATAAAAAACATTAAAGAAAATTTTCTATATGTTTTGGTTTTCATGGCCTTGGTCAACAAGGGAACCAAAGTTTGGGCTAAGTTTGAATTGAGGTTGATCGACTAAAGAATCAAGGGTAGGCAGATAGTTCATATCCATTTGGATCAAAGCTTGAACATGGGCCTTACTTTGAAATACTATAGAAGCATGTGTTGAATTTCTTATTAGGGTTTTTGGGTTGAATTGCAAGATAGTTTCTTCTTAGAGTTTTTGGCTTGAATTGAAAGAACTTCATTAATTTTGTATTTATTATTAAAGTAAAGAAATAAATGTTTTATGTGTGGACGAATGAATGAATTTGGCATTTCCTAACACTTTTTTTTCCATATATTTGTATCACATGTTTCTACATAGGTTGTTTCCACACCATCCTTTAACAAGAATTTAAAACTAAATTTCAATAATATAGGTTCTTTTTAAGACAAATTTATAACCTATTTTTAAAACTTCACAGTGCCTTTTTTAAGACATCATATAACTTCTAATGGATTTCTTTAAATTTCTCCCTACTTTGTAAAAAAAATTTAAGGAAAAATTTCATTTATATGAAAAATTTCCCATCATCGATAATATCAAAGTACACCACATAATGTATTTATGGTATGGATTATGATACCTAAAATGTAAATTGAAAAGAAAGATAATCACTTATCATGGAATGGATCAACATTATTGCTTGAATTATCTATTGCAAAATTATCTCCTTCCTCTGCTCTATTCTAATATCCTACTCTTTTGTGTTTTACTACTATGGAACAATAAATCAATACAATAGGAACAAAACCATTTTCTCTCATGGAGGCTCAATATTTAACATCGCTTGATACTCTTTAGGATTATGGTTCGGGGCTTTGCATGCCTAAACTCTCAATTAAGATTAGGGTTTTTTGACACTCTAGAATCTTGTTATATAGCCTTAAGTGATTAGTTCCACATAGGTGAGTAATGGAAACTGATGTAGATTTCACTTGGTCATATAGTGACCTTTTTAAGGATGAAACAACATCTCCTCACATGGGTTAGAATGTACCTATTGGTGCATTACACACACACACACATATATTGAAGAACACTTTGTGGGATCCCCCCTTCATTCCTAGAATATCTAGATGGAGGATGATATCAACCACTAGTTGCAAGAGCAGTTAGTAGCCTCAGGGGACTCAACTAGATTTGAACATGTGACCTATGTCCTCCCCATCAACAACACATGAATTTTGCAAATGGTTCAATTGAAGCTTATGGCTACATTGTATGTGTGTGTGTGTGTGTGTGTCTTTTCTTCTCGTTTCATGGTTATTCTTGTCTAAACCCTTGGAGGAGTATAAAGGCATACACCCTCCACTAAGTTCCATCACATTTTTCTTGGATAATTTGATTTGCAAAGGTTGCTAGGAGGAGTAAAAAGGCTTACACCCTCCTAGATTTACCTCACTAGTTTTGTTTTCCCTAGGGAGGTAACACAACTAGCCCTTACAACAAGAAACTCCATAACCCAATTGATAAGGCACTAATCTAATTTTCATTGGAGATATAAAATCATCGGATTGGTATACATGAAATGTTGAGATATTGCAATTGTTCAAGCTGGAATCTATTCTTCATGTTATAAGATTGCTTGTGCCCTAGGGGCATCCTCTTTTAGCCAAGAAATTTGCGGTTGTAATAAATTTAATGCTACAGTCATTAGGGCTGCAGAAACTCTTTTTTTCACTCATTTCTCTCTAATCTACTGCTGAAATTTACTTGTGAACCTATATTATTATTCGACTGATCATTGACTATCTTTTTAATAGTTTGCTTGTCAATTTTTGTGGTTAGATATTTCTTTTGTAGCAATTGTTTGCTACAGCCACAAGGCTTCCCTAATATATCGTTGATAACATCATTTAGCAGTCCTAATTTACCATCAAAACTTGTGTCTAAATATTGGGATATTATCTACATGTTTAGGGCTTGATTACCCAATAATTATTGAATCTTTTGGATGGTTGATTTTGCGGCTAGTGTCATCATTGTTTGTTGCTCTATATATTTCCATACTGTTGCAATTTGGAATAGCAAGCTTAAATTTCTAACTCCCCATTGATTTAAGGCTTGGTTTATGATCATTTGTCTTGTTTCAGGCAGGGCTAACATTTTTTGTAGGTATGAAACACTTGGCAACTTTCTCCTCCTTCACGAGACTCTTTTCCAAGCCATTCTTCATCTCCAAGCTTGAACTATAGGGGTTTCACTCATCATCATATCACTTTTCATCTCAATCCCCCTAGGGTCATCGGGATTCCCCCCTTGTGGTGACTTGTCATCACTAAAGTGAGGGGAGTGTCTCTCTAAGGTGACAATGGGTAGGTACTCCCATAGTTGTCACACTTTTGTAGATTGGGTAGGGATTTTCCCAATTTACAGATTGTGCTATAACGGAGAGCACAAGTGAAAGATTGGGATTTTATTAGATTTTCTATTTTATTTTTATAAGCATATTCACTATATGCATACAAACAATTATTATATACAATTTAGTATATATATTTAAATGATTTACTAAAAAAATTGAATTTTTTACCTACAATATTTTCATGTGTGTACACATATTAATGGAAAGTTGAAATTTATTTTGGTTTTTTATTTAACATTAACATTGAAATTATTTTTGTTATTAATATTTTTTTTTAAACACTTATCAACTCCACATTAAACATGAAATTACACATCTCTTTCACATGGGATTGTAAAAAGATAGACATAATCATAACACTTGACAAATTGAGAAAGTGTTTTACATATATTGGTCTTAAGGAGGTCAGTATTAATACAAATTATTCCAAGCACGACCATCCCACAATAGTTTCATTACCATTTACCAAGCTCCATTTCATAGTCCCGGACACGATGCTCGAAAGTTGCATACACATAATGTAAGTCAATTAACACTTTATCCCAAAATTCCAAAATTTCCTAAATAGGCCATAAACCATATCGATAAAATTTGTTTTAAACATAAAAAATATAATGGAGGATATTATCATATTGATGTTTTTTAAACATGGGTGAATGGTTGATCCTAAGATCTATCACTTGACTTCCATCTTCAAAATCCATTGTTTCCTTAGTAATGGCCATGTATCCTTCTAGTTGTTTGAGAATTGTATTATTAATTCCTTGGTCAGTTGAAATTCATTGAGCATAGTTTTTATCTTGAGAAAATTGGATCCATCTATCGCATCTAAGTTTCCTTATACATTTTTCCCAATATTTTCATTTCAATCTTCCTATTCCGCAATACAACATCTATTTCTTTTGATTCAACTCCATGCATTTTTCTTTTTCCTCACTACATTCACTCACAACTCTCTTTGTTACTTACAATCTTGGCACAACTTCTTGCTATATAGCTTTGTTTTGATTATGAATATGTGCCAATGTGGTCACTAGGGGTTTTTCTTGTGTTGTCTCAACTAGGGTTGCATGTTGGGTTCCATGACTTGCCCAACACTCTTGCCATTAATGACACCTAAATAATGAAAAAGGGAGATCATGAAATCTTGGGACAAATATTCCTTCCAATGGCGTGTGTGAGAAATGATGATGACACCCATAAGTGATAGGGAATCTTGCCTCTATCTGCAAGGGTGGGATAAAGGGCCATCATATCGCTATATTATTCTAATAGATATTTTTTTGGAATATCATCTAAATCCAATAGAAAAAATAAAATGGATGTAAATATGCAATTACAATACTAATGAACTGCAATCTTCACCTGATTTCCATGCTCCCAATCTACTTATATGTTTAAAATCATCATCATTTGAATAATACAAACTGTGATTTCAGTGATTCTTCCTCCACGAATTCCAATAAATACAAGGCCACTTAAAATCACCATTTGAATAATACAAACTATGATTTCAATGATTCTTCCTCCATCGAATTTCGATAAATACAATGCAATATGAATGTCTCATATCAAACACCCGATATACATATCGCTTCATTTCCCACATGCTAATATAAATGTCCTTGCCTATGGGGAGATTAATTAGAACCATGATTAATCTAAAACAATTGTAAGGGAGGTGGATGAGTTGTCTCTAAATGTCCTTCGACCCCTTCACTACTTTAATGGCAAAATCTACTTTGAAAATGGCTAAGTCACTTTTCCATTTAGTAGTTTTATTTATACATCCAGTGGGAAACTTCATTTTACAATATCCTAGTATGTTTATCAAGGAAATTCAAAGGCATTGATGATTCATGTAGTGGACTCTTATGAAGACAATTTCCATTGAACTTTGGCTGATAGAGCAATAATGCTATGGTAAACCTTTGGTTAGCTTAGCATACTTTCATGATTTGGTCATTCTCAACCGCAATAGATCATTTCCATGTTCTAGGGGCTCTACATGCTTTCATTTTGTTGGTGGCTCATTTGTGGTTGATTATGTTCATGTAATAGGGCCTTACTATCAAAATACAAGACCTTCAAGTATCTTCCACACCTCCTCCTCTCATTGACCATGTTTCCTTATCTTCTTAGTGTCCAATTAGTTTCCCCTAAAGAGAAATAAGAAAGTAAAAATTATTTTCATACACCAAACACTTTGTTGAGTGGTATATTCACTAAATAATGTTATATCTATACAACATCATATCAAACCACTTCCTAACTAAAGAGAGAGAGGTTGAGAAATTATCTCAACCCTCCAACCACTCATCTTCAAGTTAGCAACAATCTTGTTGGAAAAAATATCTCATCCACCTAAGATCAAACAACTTCCCAAAAACATACAAGAAGGCTACCCAAGCATAGACAAACTCTACATCACAATGACCAAAGCAATAACAACCACAACCCACTCGTATGATTAAAAGTATCACACATTATTCCATAAGATAAGTAGGAGTTAATAATTTGAACACTCCCCTTGAATTGAATATTAGTCTTGATCTTTGTTAGGTCAAGTCTTCATCAACATCTTTAACTAGATCTATGCACCAAATTCTCTACTGAACACTGAAAAACCTTCTAACCAACAAAGTCTATATCTGGTCCAACTTGACACTTGCATATCACACCTTGATCATTTAGACATCATCAAACTATCAAATTCCATATAAAGGAACAACCATCCACCAAACTACATGGATACCTAACCATTGCAATTGACGAATTAGTACGATGTTCTTTAGGTACATGGTTCATTCAACTTCTTGATGAACTCCCCCTAAATGTGCAAACAACTAAAGGTTACTAGACCTAACATACCTCGCAAAGTCTACAACCAACATGATCCACTCATAGAGCATTCAAAGGACACACAACCCACTCCTCCATGTGTTAACAATTCCATAACATAGATTATGTACTATATCGAACAAGCTATCCCAATCATCAAGAACACATGGAAAAAGGGTATACATGCCTATCTAGGTCTTACAACGATATGACATTTACATACTCCATCTCATGGAAGAATCAAGTACAAACTTTTATAATATCACCTAGGTACCAGTACAATAGTCCTCCCAAATACCAACTCTAAGAAAAAACAAGCTCAAAATCTTTAAGGACCAATACATAGGATCTACACATAACATCCTAGACTCGCTACAAATACAAGGTGTGATTGACATTTCCATGTGGTCATTGTTTTTATTAAACACAAGACATGAACTTTGCCTTGTTAATACATTATTTGGATGATCTAGTGATCTAGATTCCTCGACATTTTCTATCAATCCAGGTAGGTAAACTTATGAGGCAAAGGCACAATATGTGCATAACTAATCTTGAAATTGCCGAAAAACTTCTACTAAAATCCAAACAGTAAAGTGCCAGACTCACAAACATAAATTAATTAATTTTATCACAATCACTTGGACTTGACTGTTAATTGGTAGGGACACAGATTACAAGTTAATGCGTTGTGTACTCACTTGTGAACGCACTCTATTTTAGTCAACTAAGCTATGAAATCAGAGAGGGATACTTCTGAATATTAGTGAAAAGGTTGACTGAAAATAAACTAATTTATTCAATGCTGGAATGAAATGTGCCAATAAGAAAAGCAGAAAGTTACAGACTTAGTTTAAACTTTGAGTATATTTATGTGATAACTAAAACAAAAGCAGAAAGTTACAGACTTAGTTGGTATGCCACGGTAGAGAAAATATTATTCAAGGATATGATTGTCTTTAACATCAATATCTAAAACAATCATTAATCACCATAATCAGAGTAACATTGTTTGTAAACTATTGAAATGAAAATTCTTAATCTACAGGAAATTGTAACAACAAATGCGCATCTACAGGAAATTACCGCAATTATAGAAATCTACAGAAAATGAAAGTAATTCTAAAACAACTATGTAAATATAACACATACCAGGGGGGCCTCATGGAATATGTTGTTGAGAGAAAATTTAGACTGTGTAAGAATTTTAACTCATAAATTGAATTCAAACCTCCATTGTATTAAACTTCAACACAATTCAGCAGTTACAATATATGTCTTGGATCATAATCTCAATAGTCTCACTAAATTCGATATCCCTTGTTTCTAATTTTTATACATATCTCAAGGAATTCGAGTGCTTTCCATATGCACTCTATTTTACAAAACTAATTATAGAAATATCGCTTAGATATTTATTTTAGCACCTAGCATAACTTTTCTACAATCATTTGAGTTGAATCCTAGATCTTCTAATTGGTTGAACCTTATTCCTCACTCTTGGGCATTAAGTTCCTGATTCTATGAGCAAACTTGTAGATTTGTAGTTGATTCTGTGAATTTCTTGTAATTGTCTATTGAGTTTGACCACTGGGTGTCGAATGCTATGAGAATAACAAAATAGGTAAATTACCATTTCATGATATCGATGAAGTGCCTCCGAGTGGAAATTCTCCGTTTGAGCGAGTGGAAGTATGCTAAACTCCAATTCTTGTAATAACTCATATAATAGGGTTAATTCCTGTAATAGTTGAATTGTAGGCAATTTATTGCAAAAATAGCTCTTAATACCATTTACAAGAAAAACTAAGAGTTAATTTCAAAAAGACAACTTATTACCTTGTGTGTATCCATTATGCCATTAATAAGATTGAAGTGGGAAAAAATAGAGGTTTCTAAGATCAAAATGGAGATGAATGGGTCTGCTGAAAGGGTCAAAACTGGCACCCAACATACATCACCAACCAATTTCCATTGCTTCTCTATGGACTATCCTCATCATTGTTTTGGACCAAACTCCAAAAAATAAAAAACTTTCTTGCATCTAGAACATCACCATGTCTTTCTTTGTTTCAATCCCATCATTCCAACTCAAAATTAAGCCAGCCCTCAACACTTGTCTTGTCCAACAAGAACAATGCATATTCACTGCATCTTTAGCTAGTACAATAACCAACCAATGGTTATTCATTGTAGCAAATCAAATCTAAAGTGTCCATGCTCCTCCTCCATTAGCACTCACCTATAGCACTATCTCGAACAACACACCAGCTAGGAACCAATTGTACCTTTGGGCCACATTGGTACCACGTCAAATTTACTAGGAACCTATTGTACTCTAGAGCCAAACATCACCCTGAATGTAAATAGGAGTGTTATAGATCATTAGTCTTGAAAAACCATGGACCTTTTGTGAGAACTTGCTTCAGATCATCCTTGTTCTTAAATATGATGCTAAAACAACAATTGCCCTTGTGCTAAAAAAAAAAATGAACCCCACCTTAAACTAAATCTCTGCAAATCAAAGACACTTGATGATCCACTACTCATGAAGGGAGGGTTATCCCATTAAATTTCCAAATTAAGGTCCAAGCATGAAGTTTAACACAAATTATCTTGTATTTCCTCTATTGCCACTTTTCAAACCATAGATCCATTTTGCTACAAGATTGTGCTAGGAATATTTACTAGCTTGTCTCAACTTACTCTACAAGAACAAGATGTGAAGCCTTGAGGCGATGTAGAAAATTAGATTGTTGTTCATCCAAGAAACACAACTCTTTCTATCTCAACCAAATATGATCTCTCAAATTTATGTCCTCCCAAATAGAGCTTTCTCGTATGCTGATCTCTTTTTCCAATGCCACCTCCCACCCCTTCTCCCAAATATAGCTTCCTCCTATGCTGATCTCTTTTTCCAATGCCACCTCCTACCCCTGTCAATGTACGAGATTGAGACAGTGCAATGTTTTTTTGTCAACCCTATCAACGTGTACTTTCAAAAGACTTTGAAACCCTAGCTCTTATTCCTAGCTATGTTCATAATATTGCAAAGGAAAATACTCAAGAATCATGTGTTGCTAGTTTAAATTTACCCAAAATACTAATTTACAATTAAAATTAAAATCTAAATAGAGAAGATGAAGAAACCCCTCAAATATTCAATTGCATCATAACTGATCTTGATAAAGACACCCTGAAAATCCATGGTAAAGTTAAAACACAACCATTTATTTAATTGCTTCACTCTAGTAGCACATATAATTTTATCAATCTAAAGAAGGCCCGATCTTAACTTTTTTGTTATTCTAGTAAGATATTTTCAAATAACTTAATAAGAGTCAATCGTGGAAATTCTGCATTGTATGTCACAAGTTCCAATGATAATGGATATTTGGAATCAACATCACCATGCATATCAATAGTGCTAGCATTATACTAGGTTCTCAATAGCTCAAGACTATATGTACTCTTGATATGAACTTGAATGCAAGATTCCTAACTTTAAAACCCAAAGACGTCATTACAGACTTCATAAATAAAACCTTCTACATTGCATAACCTCCAAAAGAAAACTCCATAGAAAAAAAAATCAAATTATTTAGTTGTAACAATGTTTTAAGAAAAATATGCCAAGACATTTCTTTTGTGTAGTTCCAAGTATATGTCTCTTAAGTGCATACAGGATTTTGGAGTATACTAATGATTAGAGTTAAAAAAACTTCAAGAGGGGTTGGCTAGATATATATGTATTTTGAGGGCAAGGTCTCTTCTTAAATAATACTAGCCTATATTTCTCTCTGTATACAAGCACTATATTGAATATCAACCAGTACATTGAATGGTATAACTAAGTTATTCTGAGTTTTTAAAGTCTCCTTAGATTGTTGAACATCTATTTTTTTTCACTAAGATTAGTTTGATTATATAGTTTTCCTTACATGGTTTGGTAGAGATGTATAGGTTGCATAAAATAATTATTAAAGAAAATTTGCGTAGAAAAAAAGGAAAAACTATGCAACTTTGAGAGAAATGTCAAAGCATAAAATGGACAAGTACTCATTCTTTGAAAATTAAATGAGAATGGATTGTTCTTGGATTAGTTTATCCATCCAGAGGAAAAGTTGCAGGGTAAACCCATTGGATTAACCTCCACTCCTTGAGGATGTTATGGAATGGATTGGATGTTTAAGGAATAAAGTGAGATGGAAGCTGTAAAAGAGTGAGCCAAATATAAATTAGTTGTAATGTCCCCACTTTGGGACATCATTACATTGCAGAGGTTTATGATGACCAGAGTAGCCAAATGGATGTTATAGCGAGTACAGGGATTATTGAGAGGCATTTTGGGGTCCGGCTTGCATCGCTCATCCCATTTTATCAATATGATCCATTATGCACAGGTTGGCTTTGGTTTTGTTGCATTCCGACGATTTCCATGATTTTGAGTATTTTGAGCTATAAGTTAATTAAATTCACTGAAGAGGTCATTTTGGGCACATTACTTGGAGGAACCTCTCAGTGTAATAGCTCATTGGAATCGGGAGGAGCAACACTACAGGATGGGATGGTGAGAAGTGGCTTTCAGTGGCTAGGGAAGCCACAAGGAGAGATAAGACACTTTTTAGAGGTGAAAAGGTTAATTAATTAACTAAAGTGATTTAATTAATTAATTAAATATTAGTAAAATGATAGTCACTTTGGAGAGAGAAAGTGAGAAAGAAGTATAAAGGAAAGGCAAGGGCCTCTATTCATTTATTCATGTATGTTTATGATTTTGATATCTGGCTTTTAGCTAGAGAGCCCATACCTTGGGGGTTTTGAGGGTTTTCACTTAACAAACCCTAGAGGACGATTCGGTGGTGAAAGATTCCACCTAGCTTGTCCCAAGCTTGGTCTTAGATATGCAATACTCTCCCACGCCATTCTAGTTCGGATCTACATCACTGTAGGAGGGTTCTACACCAGCCACAGGAACGGGAAGAGAAGGAGGGTGCACCATTGGGGGTTTCCAGCAAGGGGGGCACACCATTCTTTGAGAGAAGTTTGTTCCAAGGGATTGGAAGGGCTTCGGTAGATTCTAGCACCTGGGTTTTCATTGTAGGGGCTTGGACATTAGATCTAGTGCATTTAGGAGGAGTTTCATGTGCCATTTGGTTTATTAGATGCATTAGACAAATTGGAGAGAAGGAAGGCAATTTTGAGATTTAGATCTACTCTGTTTGGGGGGGTTATACTTCAGATCTGACCTTGAGACTTCACCTAGTGTCTTGCAGTGTCCCGATCTATCTTTCTAGCAAATTTCAGGGCATTTGGAGGCCTCCTTCATCAGGGTCAAAATTATAGGGTTTCGTAGTTTCAGGAGGGCGCAACTCAATTGGAGGATTTAGCATTTGGAGGAGTTTCCCTTGGTATTTCGGTTTGAGATTTCAGGGGATTCTACTCATCCCGATCTACAGTTCAGCATCTTCAGCGTAGCATTTGGAGGTCTTTGACAGTAGGGCCAAATTATTGAGGGTTTCAGTCTTCTACTAGAGCATGGCATCTTCCAGCTTGTGGGTTTGGCACTCATACGGCCCAGATCTACTCTTGCATCAGTCTTCATTGGATATTCAGCCTTTGGAGGCTTGTAGTCTTCTATTGGATCATTTTGTAGTAGCTCCTATATTCTAGCCATCTGATGTGCATTCCAGATTGGCATCTTCATTGTAATAGGTTCTTATTATTATGAATAAAGATCAGATATGAATCGTGTTTGGGTATCTATTATATTGTTGATCTTGCATATGGTTGAGGTATGTTTCATGGCTTTATCTTCTTATTTGTTGCTGCAAACACACATATAAATCATCAACATAAACCCTAAGACCGAAATCAAGAGGTCAACTTGCGATAAACACATGAAAACAAGTAAATCAACAAAGTGTTTGATGAAATGCCACACTCAGTAAAAGTTTAAAAAGACACCCAAAACCGTGATGTTCCTGGCATATTGGCTTGGGAACATTACAGTGGCATCAGAGCTTAGATTCCTTCCAACCAGTGGGGATTAGAAGAGTTACAATGAAGATGAATATTATTACCAAGATTGTGGAGTGTGAGAGGGAATATGAAAACCTCAATGATAATTTCAAGGGGCTATTAACATTCCAATGGTTCTTATCCTATAAAAATCCTAGTTGGAGAAAAGAAGAGATTACATGTTGGGTCAACAAAATGGAGGAAAACAGAGCAGCCTTTTGGAGGAACCCCACGCTCATTAGGAGGGAAGAACAGAGAAACCCCACACCCATTAGGATCACGCAACCTTGCTACAGTTGCAAGGTGCCTTGGGAACCAGATCATAGGTGTAGGGGTAAGGGTAAGAAGCACATTATTGAAGTGCACTATGACAATGATGATGAGGTGTGTGAGAGCTAGAGCTAGATACTTATGTAGAGCAGGGCGATGATGCTAGTGACTCTTTCACAAAGGCTAGTAATTCTGACATGCTTGAGGAGGATAGTGAGCCTTGCACACTTGTAGACACTAGTGATTATGGCATGCTTGGGGAGGATGGTGACCCTTGTGTAGTGGATAGATAGTCGGAGGAGTAGGATGACATCACCTGCATTTCAGCAGACATATAACATGGTGTTGATGACCCTGCACCTCAGCAGAGTGGAGACACTAGTGGGGATTCACACATGTTAGCGCCTGGATCTTATGAGATCCCTATGAGGGTCGTGACACATGTGTCATCCTTTCAGGAACCCACGATAGCCACATCACATGAGGATACCAGTGGCATATCAGATATGATGGAGGAGCCTAGTGTGAGGGATGCACACAATGGACATATGGATCCACAGACCCAGGAGGAGAGACAATATTTGGAGACAGTGGACCTTACACATACAGATCAACATGAGGAGATGGGGTCACCACTTTTGGAGACTCCATTAGTTGAGCGGATTGTGGATACTGACAAATTGATTGGGCACTTACTTCTAGGATCGGACCGTATTGATGAGGATGCACTCTTTATTAGTCAGGATGACCATAGCACACATCTGGACACATCGATATGGGATCCAGGCGCATAGGACAATAGCAAGGTGAGTGCACAGGATGATACAGCTGCTCATACAGGATACAATGTGATTCAGAGGGAGATAGCATCTAGTGGTGGGGTGCAGTGGCATACAGGAGGACCCAACAACACAGTAGACAATGGACATTTCAACACATTACCTTATGCAGAGATTGCTTTTGGGGATTCCAGAGTTGACACTAGCAGTGAGGGATATGAGGTGGCACCTCAACATGACTATGATCAAGAGTCACACCACTTAGCAGGACAACTGAGAGTCAACGAGGATATGATTAGGGCAACCACTAGATGCATTGATGACACCCATGCATTGGTGGCATAGTACTGTTGGAGGGCATCAGTGGCACGTGTTAGGGAAGATGAGGGATTTGCCATGGATGACTTTCATACTCTCAGGGAGAGAGTATCTATGATGGGGACCGACTACCAGCAGTTGTTGACAGACATGGATTACCTATTGAGGATTGGTGATATGTATCATGAGGCTCTCAGGGAGCAAGAGTTGGAGGTGGACAAACTTACTCAGGAGTTGGAGAGCACTCGTGGATTCTTGAGAGGCACACAGACAACCCTTCAAGAATCAGAGTCTAGGACATATGAGACTCTTGAGGAGATTTGTCAAAGATCCACTTCATCTATCTTAGTGTACACTCAGATATATCATTCAATCACATTGCTAGGGGATGTTGGTGGTCTAGCAAAGGAGCACCAGTTGATAGAGGACACTTCCATTTGTGTTCTAAGAGCAGTTAACCTCCATATAAAGGTTGATCCAACAATACACCTAGGATCTATGATGCAGCATTAGTCTACGGGAGACGACATGAGTATGTCGGAGCATATAGTGATGATTGATAGCTCACAGAGACATGCCGAGATATGCAGCCAAATTCATACAGGTGTATGGAATTACAGGGAGGATACACAATTAAGGGAGTATGCAGATGTCACTCCTTTGCAGCAGCACGTAGTTATGAGATCTCACCTTCACCGTTTCAGCAGTTGCATGGGAGACGAGAGACGGAGGTTGGTTGAGCAACACTTAGAGGATTTACTTTCGGTTGTATTTGATGATTAGGGTTTAGTGATGACTACAGGTGAGCAATTATCATGGGTACTGGTAGACGTTCTTTTGGTCGAATCCTTGGGATTGACCAAGACAGGTGGTATTTTTCAGTCCTACAGTCAGCTGCAGATGTTTCTGTTAGCCTTTCCTGACACGTTTATCATAGGCAACAACATGAGGAGAGATAAACAGTGGTTGAGGACATTGGGAGTGGCTAGACCGAGATCACCTGACATGAGTGTTTTTACAGCATCCAACCGGATAGAGGTGGATCGTCATAGGTAGCCAATGGAGACTTGGTGCGTGATGGTGAGCATCATAGGCCAGATGATAGCAAATGAGCATAGAGGGCTTTCGACAGTGATCAGTCTGACACAGGAACAGTCAGAGGAGATTGGAAGTGATAAACTTCCAAGTCTGCCATGGGATCTGGGAGTTCATGTGGTTAGCAGGATGTTTCACTACATGATGACCCAGGTTGTGCCAGAGAGCCACATACTCCACCAGGGGTTGGTTTAGAGTGGGCCTACAGGGATTTGTCCGATGGAGCGAGGCAACTTTTCACTCTTGATCATCATGATTGGACATAGAGATGGTTGGGCAAGTACTACTTCCACAAAGATGTCTGTACAGATGTAGTTTCTGGATAGCAAGTCCAATGGCCACAGGTATTTCAGCTTGAGGATCCAGGAGAGAGGGATCTAGTATGTATGCATGGAGCAGACACTCATGGTCAGAGTAGTGCAGGGCCAACATGGTGATCTTCGACAGAGATTAGCATGGGATCTAGGGATTGCAGGGTTGAGCATTTCTCTAACTGACAGGGGCTAGTGGATCTTTGCAGAGGAAAGTTGTTTTGACTTTCCATTGAGCTTCAGTGTTGGGGAGAGCACATCTCTTGAGGGTGTCTCACGAATGTCTTACAGTACTTCATCCTGGCATCAACATGTACAGTTGATGGAGGTTGTATTGATCTTGGTAGGGACTTG
>JASDQU010225663.1:15074-25513 GCA_032191745.1 Picea mariana | reverse complement strand
AATGTTGCTCACCATGTCGACATTTCTACATTTCCCATTCATGGAGCTAGCTATACCTAACACGTTCATGGAGCTAGCTAACCTAACACGTCACCAAGTTCATGCACTTTATCACGCTCTCCAACTATGTGGGGACTTTCTCCACCCTTCAATTTGTATGTGTGGTAACGGGTTATCCTCTTGGAGAGAAAGGTCGAACAAATACATTATCGACTTACTTCCTTGGAAGATTATCTAACAAGTTCGCCTTTTCTTGATCGGGGAACACTTCACTAAAGTTCCAACCTAGTTCTTGCATTCATGTAGTGGAGAAAACTGTCCACTCACTCAATAAGATTTACACTTCAATGCTAGGTAGTGGTGTTATATAGCATGTGCGAGACCTCTAAAAACCCTAGCTAGGATTGCTACCATTTCGACCATGGATTCCTCCTCTAGAGGGGGCCATCTCCTTCTAGATTATGAAGTGATGGCCCTGGTATCATCTCTAAGGAAGTTAATTAGACCTCCTCCTTCATGATTTCTAAAGAAATTGAATGATATTATTGAAATTTGCCTCTCTTCAGCGAATTCATGGCATATGGCTATTGCCCTAGTCACATGTGGGTCGATCAATCGATTCACTAGTTTACGACCCTCTACCAACGCTATGGAAGCTCGAGTTTAATAGAAATGGAAGGTGCTCATCAATGGATAACTAACACAATTCTTTTGTAGTAGAGGGTTTTATGCCTTTTTGTTTGAAACTAAGGAAGATTGAGATCTCATCTTCCGCAATGGACCCTATTTCTTTGGTACGAAGGACATGTACTTCAACAAATGGACTCCAGACTTCAGTCCTTGCTTGGGTTTGATCGCCACACCTTCCACTACATCGCTGGAATGAAGATACAATGAGAGGCATTGGAAACATTGTGGGAAGGTATATAGACAAAATAAAGCCAAGGGATGGAATGTTTGCATGTGCCCATAGTTGTGTGGAAGTGGACTTGGAGAAAGGCTTACTCAAAGTAATCAAACTATCTCTGGACAATTGGAAGCATATACAGATTTTAGATTATGAGAAATTACCTTTCAAATGTAAGGCATGCCATGAGTATGACCACTTTTCTAAGGATTGCAAGAAACAAAATTAGGAAGAGAAACCAACGTAGGGAAAACAAGAGCAATGGAAACAAGTGAAGAAGAAAAAAACAACACAAAGCAATGAGAACCATAAGGACCATCTAAAGCACCGTCGACAGTTTAAAGGCAATCAAATACTTCAAAACTAAGACAATTCAACAAGCAACCCACTAGAATAAATCTAGGGAAATCATACTCTCAAGCAATATCTATCAGCACTCCTAAATAACTAAAGGATGGGGGTTTATCTTTGGGATCTAATAGGTATGAGACTTTGTCATAAGACTTCCCTCGAATAAAAATGTTGGTAGAGCTGCCAATCAAGCCAAAGATACCCATCTACACCCCAGTCTTTGAAGAAAATCCAGAAACGTTCCCCTCTTTAGAAGCATAAAGCAACATATCTAACCACTAGGAAGAAATAGATCCAAATCCAAAGATGCAGATCTTGTCTTTAGGATTACAACCCGCAAGAAAGCTCAATGATAAGCAGAGGAAGAGGAAAAAAGTGAGGAAACTAAAGAAAAACTACACAAAAAGGCAGGTAGGAAACCAACCAAAGAAGTAAGGGAAGCAATAGCGAGCAAGGAAAATGAATTGGGCACACAAACCACTCTAGATTGAAATATGGGTATAAGCCTGAAAAATGTTTGAAAGCCAAGCTCAATGAACCTACCAGCTAGTGGGATAGCAAAACCCTTAGGTAAGTAATGAATATTGTCTCCTGGAATAGTCATGGGATGGGTAGTAGGTTTAAGGTAGAATCATTAAGGGACTTGATAAAATAAAATAAAACCCTATATCCTCCTAATCCAGGAGACTAAGTTAGAGGGTGAAGAAATTATTACAATTTGTAAACAACAATGGAAGGTGAGCGAGGGACAAGCAGTAAACTCAAGGGGCACTTTAGGTGGCCTTTGTACATTGAGGAACGACCAAATATGGCATTTAGAATTTACTTTTTAGACTCGACACTGGATCTTGACAACTTTATTCCATACACAATTAGTCTTGAAGATAAATTTCTTTAATGTGTATGTTTCAATCTTGTATAAAGAGAAGGTTTACTTCTAGGATTATTTAATTGCAATCAGAGAGATATAATATCGCTATAGTAGTATAATTGGAGGAGATTTCAATGTAGCTTTAAGTCAAAGTGAGAAGAGGGGTAGTGGTGTGGTTCAGGATCCTTTTAGAGAGTGAATGGAGGGTATGATTTCAGATTGGGAGTTGATAGATATAAGGCCCTTTAAGGGTAGTTACACTTGGTCAAATAAGAGAATAGGGAAAGGACATATGGCTACTCACTTGGATTGCTTCTTGATTCAAAGTGATTATCTTATGACAAATAATATAATTTCATCAAGGATCCTTCCATGGGAGACCTCAGATCATAGGCCTGTTGTTTTGGTTATTTAGGATGCTACTATTTTTGGACCAATCCCTTTTAGATTTGATCCTTTATGGCTYCAGGATAAGATGACCATGGGTATTATCTAGAGTGAGTGGAGAAAGTGGATTGATGGATCTCCTGTATATGTATATCTTTKGGAATGGAAGTTAAACACTGTGAAGACAACCTTAAAGGAATGGGTAAAATTGAGTTACTCCTCACCTGAAAGAGAAAAAGAGGACCTTAAATCAYAATTGCCTATCATTCAAAACAAATTGGAGAGTGAAAACTTAACTAGTGATCTGCTAAAGRAAGAGAATACAATGTTTCAAAAATATCATAAAAAAATGAGACAGGAGGAAGAATGGTGGAGGCTAAAATCATGCAACCTTTGTCTAATATCAAGGGACATGAATACTAARTATTTCCATAGGCAAGCTAAAGAARGGACTATGGGGAATTTTGTCAAAGAGATTACTACAGAAGATGGAAGGACTCTTAATCAATTTGCAAAAATCAAAGATTYCATGCACTCTCACTTTGAGGCTTTCTATATTGAAAGTGAAGGGGCATATCATTAAGATATGATAACAATGCTATAGAACATCCCATCGATCATCTCCCCAAATGAGAATAAAGAGTTGATAAAGGAAATTTATGTGGAAAAAATTCAAAAAAATAGTTTGGGGTCTTTCCCTAGAGAAAGCTTTAGGGCCCAATAGTTTCACTATTCATTTGTAAGAGAATGTTGGGATATCATTAAAATAGATATCAAACGTATGTTTCAATATCTTCAGAAGTCTTGTAGGATTGGAGGATGTACCAACTCTTTATTTTTAGCACTCATACCAAAATAAGCCATTCCTTCTTCATTTTCAAGATTTTGGCTCATTTTGCTTTGTAATGCTTCCTACAAAATGTTGACCAAGATCATAGAAAACAAATTAAAGCATCTTCTACCCAAAAACATTTCTCAGAACCAAGTTAGTTTTATGTTGAAGAGGCAAATTGTGGACAACATTATATTGGTCCAAGAAGCGGTGTATTCCAATAAATCCAATAAAAAAGAGGCATGATAATTAAATTGGATATGGTCAACGTATTCGTTAGACTGCGTAACTCTTTTCTTTTGGATGTTATCTTTAAATTTGGTTTTAATTATTCTTTCATCGATTGGATTTCAACTTTCTTTTGCAATCCTTGGATTTACACATTGGTAAATGGAAGGTTCTCCTCCTTCTTCAAAGGATGCAGAGGGCTACCACAAGGATTCCCCTTATCCCCTATTTTTTACATTATAATGGCGGAATATTTAAGAAGGAAACTGGAATCATAAAAGTGGTCGAGTAATTTCCCAGGGATCAAAGTGGTAAGAGGTGTCAAAAGAATTAATCACTTGCAATTCATTGATGACACCCTTTTATTGGGTGGAGCTTCAACCATTATCGCAACCAGGTTAAAAATTATTCTTGTTCTTTTTACTTCAGTGTCCGGGTGTAAGATAAATCATCATAAGAGTCAAATTTATGGGTGGAATGTGAGAAAGGGACGCTTGCAAGCAATTTCCAGAATTATCTTAATTCCTCATTAGGAAACGTGGACTTCTTTCAGATATCTAGTGATCCCTATCAGCTTGTAATCCTATCACCCAATATTGGCAAAGTGTGCTTAACAATTTCAAGTACAAGTTTTAGCAATGGGGGGCACATTGGTTGAATCTGATAGAAAGATTAGTGATAATTAATTCTATCCCCTTGGCGTTTCCAATTTTCCAATGCTCTCCTCTTTTAGCTCTAGTGAGTTTCATGCAATAATTGGTTCCAGAATTACAAAAAAAATTATGGCAAGGGGGTAAAGGTAATTCCAAGAAATATCATTTAGTAAACTGGGCAACTGTAAGGGCCCCAAATAACATGATGGACCAGGCATCAAAGATCCATCACTAATGAACTTAGCTCTTGGCGCAAAATTGCATTGGAGACTCATCTTTGGTCAAAATTCATAGTGGAAAAGAATTCTTCTGAAAAAATATGTCTCAGGAGACCGAAAGAGATGCCTAGATACCCCTTAATAAGTGAAGAACGGTTCACCAATCTGGAAATTATTAAAAGTGTCAATCCCTCTCTTGTGATTTAAATTGTCTTTGGTTTCCAGGTAATGGGAAACACATCAACATATGCTAAAAAAAAATAATGTGCAAGGCAGTGTTGGACAACTATCAGAAACTTCACCCTTTAAAAGATTGGATGTGTTCGCTCTTTCGATTGGGGTGTTTCAGAGCCTGGGTTCGATAAGATTTTACAAACAAACCCCCATGGGCGTCAGCATATTCAATCTTCAGGAAATGAAGAAGGTCTCACTTGAGACGCCATGAGAATATTAGAGGCCATTGGTCTTATGCAAGGTGTAAAGGAACAAAATATGTAGGAAACCTTCATGAGATAGTCATTCATTGATTTATAACTAACACAAGCTATTGCGCAAAATTATATCAAACAAGCATACATTCTAGTCATAACTCATCAGATGCAAAGATAAATGTGGTTTAGGATTTATTTATTCATTCATTCAAGACAGTGAGATACAATTTGGTCGTAGCCTGCTCAAAATGAAATAACATTCAAAACCAGAGATGATCCATGCGCTTAGATATCAATCTACTTTCTCTCTCATGCATAAAAAAACTAGACATAACATGAATTGAAAACTTAGCATAACTGAAGCTATGGCGTGTTTATCTCTCACATAATAATGAACTCTCCCTTTACTCAAAATCCCAAACCTTACATACTCGCATGTATCCCCCCATATCTTTTGTGGAGCGTGGAAATCATAACAAACTTTCCATCTCATCCATAACCTTGACCATGACTAGTCGAGTTATTACAAATATAGTTACAATGATTCATGTAGTGTCCTTGATCTGGAACCCTTTGTAATTGTACATATAGGTTGGTGAGACGATTGGTACCAAGTATAAATGTAATGAACATTAGGTTCATGAGCCAAGGACACCTGGTTTTGGGGTGTTGTGCACATCAAAGCAATGCGCGGAAAAGTATTAACAAAGACAAAATTGCACATAGTCTATGTGTTGTGTGCACATTGCACTATGTAGTGCGCACTTGGGTTAGTGCGAGGAAATGGATGTGTAAGTTTTGAGGCACAAAATCTTGTATGATTATGAGGACGGTGAACTTGAGCACAGATAGGTCAGTGTGCCTATCCATGTAAATACATCATGAATATTAATATAATATTGCATCGCTGCGTGCTGACTGAATCAAACGGAAAAGAGATGGGGGAGCCTACTCCACTAGAAAAAAGGAAAAAGGGGGTGAGTCATAAATCATAGGGAATATTTTATAATATTTTCGGGAAAAGTGTAATGAGAATATGTTTATCCTAAGTTTCTGAGGGTAGAGAACGGGTCACCAAGTGGCTTGAAGTTACTTTGGAAGGTGACAAGTGTCAAGTGGAAGGCATGCAATATATATTTTTGGATTTAGTGTATTTTTAGGGGGGAATTATGATTATTATGGGGGGTTGCAAGTTCTGATGAGGAGAGGGGGGACAGATTGTATGAAAAATCCGATTATTACCTTATCTGCACATAGAAGCCTATAAGAGGTTGTGGGATTGTAACTAGAGTTTCATTGTCAAAGATTCGGGTTGGCAGACCGTGAGAAGTTTCTCTGGGTGAGAGATTGGTTGTTGTGGAGTGGTTTCTAGACCCGTGAGAATACTCTTCAGGCGATAGTTTTGTTGGGAGTTGTTCCTTGGTGCGTTGGGCACTAGTTGCAGGGCTCGAATTTTTCTTGTTCGGTCTGTTGCTTGTAACCCTAGGAAAGGAAGTTGTGCAGCTAAAGAACTGGTGAGAAGAGAAGGGGCACACTTCCTTGGGTGTGCCAGATGCATGGGGAATGAGGGACTGTGTGCTAGTGCAGTAGCGAGCACGTAGGACTAGGAAATTCTGGTGAGTTCAAGACATAGTTTGTGGTTAGGAACCCTTTTTCCCTGGTGGAGTTGAGCCCCATATCGGGGGTGACTTGTCGCTGAAATTTTATGAGCAACAATGTCTATGGCTGGGAGGAACGTCTGAGTCAAGGATGTAGTTGGTGTTTTTTTCATAAAAGATAAGTGTTCTTTATGTGCTTGTCTTGTGTACTGTGTGCTTGCTTATTTATGGTTGATATGGGTTAAATTCTTGTATGTTCTTGCTTATAAGTAATTGTTGTTACCATGTTTAATGATGCTTGCACCTATGAATATGTTGCATATAGCTTGTATTTGTAGATATGCGTGGATATAACTAATATGGTTAGTTTAGCTTGCTATGTTAACCTGGTGATGTTGGCTATGAGCCGACAAGAAGAGGATTGAGTGGTTGAGTGTGCAGGGTGGTAACCTATGTATTCTATTAAGTTGGAATTTGTGGTTGCGATGTGGGAACAATATGATAGTGCGCGCATATTTGAAGTTATTTCCATTGCTTAAGGTGGTATTGAAATAAATTGTTGCTTATGTTGTTATAAGATGTGTGGTGCGACTCAGGCTTTGGTAAAGCGCATTACTACGAGTTATATTGCGCAAATTGAACTTAAAGTAGACCTCATGCAATGTGCTCCTATTGTGACTTTGCTCAGTGGTGTGTTGGGATTGTTACAGTTTGGTTGTTTCAAAGCATGGGTAAGGTGGTGACGGGACTCGGTGGGTCTCTGAGTACGTTAGCGCACGTGGGTTAGGTGATGTGGCCCAGCTTGGTGTGGCAGGGGACGTTACATTGTGGTATCAAAGCTATTGGTTCAATAATGGATTTATATGGGAGAGAGATTAGTGTGAATATATGTGTACGTTAAGAATCAGTACCGCATAGTACAAATATTAGTTGCGCAGAAGACCATTGGTGCATGGTATAGAGTGGTGATGCACCCAAAGATAGTGATGTGCGGGTGTATGCACTAGAGTTTGAGATGTTAAATCATCCAAGAAAATTCAAGAGAGAGAATTCTGACAAAATGGTGCAAAGTTTTCATGTAATTATTGCATGAAACCATCTAACCAGACTTAATTGCTTGCACATTTTGCATAACTTTCAGTGAATAGAGGAGGACAAAATCAGTGTAGAAGGTTAAGAGCATGGAAAATGTGCAAAGGACTTATATTCATGATGATGAATTTGTGGATATGTATGTCGGTTTGGGTGTCGATGGTAGATAATCCAAGGAGGAGCGCATGAACTGGATTGAAACTGTAAAAGTACTACAGAAAGATGTCCAGAGTTAGAAGGTTCATAAAGAAAGGCTTATGATAGCCAATGCACAACAATGTGACTTCAATGTCAAATTGATGCAAAGCATGGGCATAATATAAAAGAAGATGAATAAGGAGACAGAGTCAAGTAGATCAAGAAGTCGCAGGTCTCATGATGAGAAAAAGGACAAAAGAAAGAAGTGTTCGTAAGTATTATTTCAGGAAAGAGCGCAGTAGCTCAAGTATATCTCATGTTAGTGTTGGTAAGTTTTCAAGCAGGTGAGATTGTCATTGATGGCAAGATTAGAGTATGTGGCATTGGATTCAGGAGAATTCCCGATGAACGTTAGATCTGAGCCAGAGGTCTGACCGACGTTGGATCCAGGAGAACCTGCACGCTCTTTAACGAGCAAGGTGACATGCAAAACCCTGAAAAATCCAAACCAGGCACCTCAACAAAGACTCCATTTTGGAGTTTCGGTTACCAGGAGATGGAGAAGTCAAGTGTCGAGACTCTCGTCATCAAGAGTCCCGAAGTGTCGAAATGCGAAATCCCAAAAATCCGAAACAGGCGCACCACTCGGAGTATTGAATACCAAGATTTCGGTTACCGGGAGATGGAGATGTCAGAAACTCTTGTCATCAGGAGTCCCGAAGTGACGAAATGCGAAATCCCGAAAACCCAAAAAAGGCGCATCACTCGGAGAGTTGGATATCGGGATTTCGGTTACCGGGAGATGGAGATGTCAAAGACTCTCATCAACAGGAGTGTCGAAATGGTGAAATGCGAAATGGCAAAATGATCTGAGCCGTTGGTTCGAGGAGATCGTGGACCGTTGATCCGACTCCATTTCGAAGTATTGGATACTGGGATTTTGGATACCGGGAGATGGAAATGAACAAGACTCTCATCATAAAGAGTCCCGAAGTCGCGAAATGATAAAAGACTCCACACCAGAGTTTTGGATACCGGGAGGTTGAGAGGTCAAGAGTCAACACACTGCATCACAGGAGTCCTGAAATCGCGAAACCTAAAGTCGCGAAATGAAAAAAACTCCATACCAGAGTTTCGGATACCAGGAGTTCGAGGAGTCAAGATTGAAGACTCTTCATCTCAGGAGTCCCGAAATCGTGAAACCCGAAGTCGCGAAACCCGAAGTCGCGAAATGCGATTCACCGAATTTAGAAACGCTGGAGTATTGGACCATTGATCCGACTCCATTTCGAAGTTTCGGATACTGGAACTTGGAGGTGTCAAGAACACTTCACCGCAGGAACACCGAAGTGCCAAAATGTGAAATCGTGAAAATCACTTTATGGATAAGTGCTTGGTCTTGGCCATGGTCATATCGAGGAAGGAGCTAGTCCGTGCTAAACCTCATTTCGGGGATCGAGAGTTGGAGGATTTAATGGACTGATTGAAGAATCCACGAAATGCGAAATTGTGAAATGCAGTTTCGAACTAACCGATGGTCACTGCCTATGGTCACATCGACGGAATATGGGGGAAGGAACTAGTGCAGACAATCTCCTTTTCGGAGTTTCGGGGATCTCGACTGGGAGTGTCAAAACACTTGGTCACACAAATGCTGAATTTTCGAATGCCGAAATGCCGAAATGATGAAAGGTTTATGTAGTTGGTGGTCACCGTCGATGGTCACGTAAGACAAAGGAGCTAGCATAGTCGGGCTCTATTTCAAGGTTCGCACTGTAACTGCAAGTAAACTACTGATGGTTTCTGCCAGAGGTGGGAAAAAGACTTATGTGTAACTACCAGAGGAGCGGAAGAGTCTGAAGGAACCTTTCAGTGGAATGAGAACTGGAAATAGAGGCGATTGACAGCTGGAAGAGCGTTGAAGCCCGTGACTGCAACAGAGAGGTTAATCTCAATTGTGCCAAAGAAGACGATGAGTCTCATCTGCCAGAGAGGCTGAGGAATCTCAGTGTAACACCCAGTGATGCTGGACGGGTGGGTTTAACAACCAGAGAAGCTGAAGAGTTGCTATGATGAATAGGCAGAGCACTCGACATGAAGTGTATGCAGAAGCATTGCGCATAGATAGTAGAATGTGTACAGAGACTATAAGAAGGCAGAAGAAAGAAGAGATGGTTGTTGTTGTCGCTGAGGTGGAGTAACGCATGTGTGAAGAAGTAAGGGGAGTGCAGTAGCTGAAATGGACAAAAGACAAAAGGTGCATTGAATGGAAAGGGCACAGAAAGCACAAGAGGCAGAAGAACAGAAAAGTGAAATGGATGCGTGTAGGAAGATAATGAGGAGGACAGAGCAGCGAAATATGGCAGAACAGTGATGAGACTGGTAAGTTGTTGTTGAACACTATATCATTGTAATAAGTTTCAGTAATTCATATTCATAAACCAGGGTGGTAGGGAGGTGCTAGGGAGGACTGGTGTCCTCAAAGGTTCAAGGGAGTGCTTGAACACAGGGAGTTGTAACTTCCTTCTAGTTGGTGCTAGAGAAACCAGGGAGTTGGTGCTTCCTTCTAGTTGGTGCTAGAAAAACCAGGGAGTTGGTGCTTCCTTCTAGTAGGTGCTAGAGAAAATATAGAGTTGGTGCTCTCATCAAGTAGCAGCTTGCAAAATAGAGGTTGCAGCCTCATTATGAGTTGGTGCTCATATGTATGATAATGTAAAGAATGTAAATATTACT
>JASDQU010225662.1:2773-17458 GCA_032191745.1 Picea mariana | reverse complement strand
AAGGATTGGCCATGGGATCCACCAAGTGTTCCAGGGGCTCAGGTCAAGGGGGAGAGGGGGATAGGGGAACCTGGGGGGAGGGGAAGGGGGAGATCCTTGGGGTAGGAGAAACAATTTCTAAATATGTAGCATCCCCACTATAATCCTCGGTTTAATTATTGCTTATGTATATATAATGTGTGTCTATTCCCAAAGTGATGTAATAGGTGAATTGTATTTCAATGTTTTAAAAATAAAATGTGATGCTAGCTGCTAAGGGGACATGGACAAGCGATGGGAGATGAATTAATCCATAAAAGGGGGGAGAGTCTAGGATAATATCCAAGAAGGGTCCAAGGGGTAAATACCCATGTATATTAATTCAACCCATTTTCCTAAATTTTATAATTGTATATGAACCTTCCAATTTTTTATTGAGTGTTCCCAAAGCCAATCATTGAATACATGTAAGATGGTGGGTGTGAGTGGTCACATCCAAAACTTATTGGGCACATGGGGGTTGAGTACAATCAACTTGGGGAAGCGTGTGAGTCAATAAAGACAAGCCAAAGAGAGGAAATTCATATGGGTTGGGGCATCATTTTTAGTTAGTCAAGTTTTGTCCATGGGAAACAAGTAGAGAGAAGAAAAACATCTTGGAGCTGGTGCAGCCAGGGAGGGAGAATTATAGAGCATGCTGGAGTGTAATTGGAATGAATTGGAGGTTCCATTAGTTGGATTCTGAGTTCCATGAGTTGTGACTGGACTGTGAGATACCACCCTCTATTGTGGATTGCTAGCCTCAACTCTGGGGCGAATGGTTGTTGATATTTGGAACAATCAATATACGTTTGGGTGGAATGTCTGTCCCAAGTAGAGAGTTGCACAACTATTGTTTAAAGATAAGTGTATTATATTTTTGTCATGTTATTTACATGTGTTATTGGTGTGCATGAACTCTGCATATTTGAGAATGATTTATATGTGTTTGTGTGAATGTTTAAGATTCATTCATGTTAATTTGTTTTTCTTTAGATGCATCTATTTTATGGTTATGGGAAGTATCTAAAATCTATTTTAATTTCATAGTTGTAAGCTACAGGAAATCGACTAACAGTGAAATAATTAATTTAGTGAGCATAAATTTTGTTTTTATTCTTATTCTGCACCGTAATGTCCCTCAGTTGGACTGGGGGGTGTTACAAAATAGGTCGGGGATGACAAAAAAGTGGGAGGAGGGTCTGTATTCAATGTACATTTTAAAACTTCCTACTAGATGAGGTCTCCCATCTATGGAGCCATGAGATTTGTCATACCTAGATCAAAGGGTTTTCTCTCCTTCCTTCCTTTGACCGAGAACTTTTCTGTAGGCTCCACTTTTCTTATAGTGGATTTTATATGCCAAATAGTTTCCCAAGGGAAACTTTCAGGCTGAACCTGGACATAATTAGTTATTACTTGACCAATTTCATGACAAACATGGCACCGAAAGGGGATTTTCCAGTAGTCCAGCTTCTTGTGCCAGGTAATGTCACACATTATAAGGTCAACACTTCCAACTAAACCTTCTCTGACATTTATTTCAACTTGAATCCAGGACCATCTCCTATATTGTTTGGAATCCCAGTTGGGATCAAGGCTAACAAAAGAACCAATCTTGTTTCTGATAACTTCCAAATCTTTTCTAGTCCATAAATCTAAAGGTAGACCAGGAAGGATGGGCCAAACCTTCATAAAATTGACTATTTCATGCAAAGGGTCAAAATCCACCATACAAGGCTTAATAAATAGGCCTGATGGACCCCAAGACCATTTTCATTTGGATATGTCTGCATAGTCTTTTTCTAAATTGAAAAGAAAAGAAATCCATCCTCTTGCTAAAATGTGAAACAATGGAGAATACCTGAGAAGAGGAGTCCACATCTAGTCCAACCACTATTGGAGGGAAATTCCCCCAAGTGATTTTTCATCTAACCTTTCAACAAGTATTTTTCCGTTCATTCTAGAAATATACTTTAATTGGATATTGAATCCTACCACCATTCTCACCTGCTCTTTTCTCTTCTCTACACACTTAGGGTTTTTCTTCGGCAAAGAATTTTCAATTCTCATATTATGGGAAAGATTAGAAATTGTGTTCTTCTACTTCTATGGCCTCTCTTGGCATAAGGTCCTATATCTTTCCTTGTTTTTTTATGGAGCTACGCAGGGAGCTCACTTAGCACTTTTATCCTAAAATTCAACATTTTCTTCATGTACCTCCCTTGATTTAATCTCATTAACTCCATCATGCATGAAGCCTTCATCCACATGCTCCACATATGGATTTTGGGCATGGGAATCCACCCCTTGTACCTAATAAAACGTGTAATGGATATGCTTACCTCAGGTTTCTACTTCTTCTTGTGTGAGGAAAACCCTGACACGTGAAGGAATATCCTCGTAATCCACCTCATCCTCTTGTTGGAAAGCCATCTGGCCCAATTTGACCACCTGCCTCTAAGATCACATGGATGCTCGGTACCTTCCCGTAACAAAACAAAATACTACATGTTTGACGTGACTGGTAGCAAGACGGGGAAAGCACCAATAAGGGAAACGTTGGAGAGGGAATGAAGATAATGGAAAAATTACGGGAAGGGGAGGGGAGAGGGCACGAGGCCCTTGCTCACAGTTCTATGGACCACCGGGAGACATCCGCTTTGAAGCTGTAGATCTCCTCCAATGTCGAATAGATTAATAGATTATTAATTAATAAATTACTAAAGTATTAATACATTAAAACATTAATAAAATATTGATACATTAATCATACATTATTAATGTAATGTATAAATTAAAGTTTTGATTTACATTAATATATAATGTAACTTATTAATTGATTGATATATTAATAATGTAATCTACTTATTAATTAATACATTATTACAATAATAATACATAATAATAAATACATTATTAAAGTATTAATACATTCATAAAGTATTAATACATTAATAATGTAATGTATCGATTATTTAATACATTAATACATTATTAATTAATATATTGCTAAAGTATCAATACATTAATAAAATAATACATTAATAATACCTTATTAAAGTAATAATACATTATAAATACATTATAAAGTATTAATACCTTAATAAATTCATTATTAAATGAATTAATAATGCATTAATACATTATTAATTAATATATTGCCAAAGTATTAGTACACTAATAAAGTAATACATTATTAATAATGTATTTATTGATATTATTAACACATTTAAATATTAATAAAGTATAAATACAATAATAAAGTAATACATTATTAAAGTATTAATAAATTACTAATACATTATTACATTAATGTAATGTATAAATTAAACTATTAATACATTAATGTATAATGTAACATATTAAATTATTAATACATTAATAATTTATGCATTGGTAAAGTATTAATATCTCAATAAATAAATTATTAAAGTAGTAGTACATTTATAATACATTATTAAGGTACTGATACATTAATTGATAGCGACCATGGTTTCTTATGGTTGACCATGACCATGGTTAAATTTTGTAGACCTTGGTTGACTTTGGGAAGGAAAGGTTGACTTTGGTTGAGATAGTGAATAACGATCAACCATGACCTTTCTTGACCATGACCATGGATAAATATGGTTGACCTTGGTCTACCATGAGCATGGTTAATTGTGGTTGACCTTGGATTACCATGATCATGGTTAATTATGGTCTACCATAACCATGGTTAACTTCCATAGACATTCACTCTGGTTTACCTTCACTATGGTTGACCATTACCATGTTTGAGTGTGGTTGACCATTGGTGATAATGGTTAACCATATTTGATAGTTGTTGTCCGTAGATGACCATGAATCACGGTGACCATAACTATGGATGACATTAATACATTAATGTATATTGCAACGTATTAATTAATCAATAGATTATTAATTAATACATTGCTAAAGTATTAATACTTTAAAACATTAATAAAATATTAATACACTAATAAAGTAATACATTAATAATAAATTAATAAAGTACTAATACATTGATCTTAATGTGTTTAGTAATACATAATTAAAGTATCAATACATTAATAATACATATAACATTAATGTAATGTATAAATTAAATTATAATGTAACATATTAAAGTACTCGCCCCTAGGTATGATTGGTTGGTTCTTGGAGCGATTGTTGAAACCTATATCTTTGGCCTCAATCCTTTCCTCTAATCCCTTATATTTTGGCCACTACTGGAGGTGGCGCCACCCCATCCTATAGGAATGAGGTGGCTGGTAGCATCCACAAATCTTCCCTCCTAAACTCATAACCATTGAAGTCGGGATCTAACCCAACTCTGTCATAGATGAAGGCCATGCCAGATTCCTAGAGCCCAATGGAAGAGGAACATCAGACAACTCCTTCACCCATTTCCCTAGTGGGTAATCAATGGGATCATAACCCAAAGAGATCTACCTATATTACCCAAACAAAGGAAATCATGCATTATGAGATCCAACTCCCAGCCATGGTGCAACACATCAAATATATGAAAGATCATGCCCCAATCTTTAGATTTATGGGATTATGGCCCTCAGAAAAGGCCCTCCTTTGGTGGATTAAGATTGATGGAAGCCCAAAGGAAATTTTGATCTGAAGTTGGGTTCGAAAGTCTTCTTTACGACCATTTTTTATATGACCGAAGACCGAGAAACAATATTTCATTGTGGCTTGTATTTCTTTAATTCAATGAGACTTTACATTTGAATCTGGAAAGAGAAATTTAGTCCTGAGAAAGAGGATTTTATGGAAGTGTCATTCTGGATATGTTTGTACTCCCTCTTGCAAGAATACTGGCACCCAGAGATCATAGAGGGCTTAGGAAACACATTGGGATCCTTTGTTAGAATGGTATATGCTACCCATCAAGGAAGGTACACTTCATATGCTAGGATTTTTGTTTATCTTGATGTTTCAAAGGCCTTACCAGCCTCAATCAACCTCATGTTTAGGGATAATGAGTGGATCCAAACGATTGACTATGAACACATACCTTCTTGGTGTCACAAATGTCATGCCCATGGTCATCTATTTAGGGACTTCCGCCTAAATAAATAGGTGCACCAACCTATATCCAAACAAGAAAAAGATGTTGAAGGATTTGAAAAGGTTCCAACAAAGAGAAAGGTCCTTTGAAAATAAACTCCTCATCCTAATGTTAAGGGCCCTATAATCAATAATATCTTTGATAAACTAGCAACATTTGAGGAACAACAAAGTGAAATGAAAACGATGATGCAACAAACTCAAACAGAACAATCGTAGATTCAACCTAAATATCTCAAACCCAAAGGCTAGGGAATCCTATTTCCATATCTACATCAAGAAAGAAACCTAATCAAAGACCAATATGAGGAAATGAATAATTTAGAGAAAATAAAAACAGATCAATAAGATTATGAGGAAATGGAACTAGAAGTATTGGACCTCCAAATCATAGTCATAGCCTATGCAAGGAAATAATCCCACTCAATCCCAAAAAACCAAATCCAACTTCTAAAATCAACTCTCCTTAAATCAAAGGACAAGGACAAATCATGAGCCAATCAGAAAGGTAAGCATTATTCTACTGCTTCTTCTCTTGGCATAATTTTTTGTCAGCAAATGAAACAACCAAAGTAACCAAAGAGGGTTAAAAAAGAGTAAGACCTTCTAATAAACAATTACTACAAAAACTAGGTGAATTCCTAGTGAATTCGGGAAGGATAAAGAGCATGGCAGAAAATTTCTTGTCCCAACCTCCCCATTCTCAATGAAAGTAATCACTTGGAATATAAGAGGCCTTAACAACCCAAGAAAACACAAACTCTTGAAAACATTGATTTTCGAAGAAAAACCATCTATAATAATGCTACAAGAAACCGAACGTCCATTGGAAATACTTGAAAAGATAGCCTCAAAATGTTGTTGAGGATTCCATTCAATGGCTATTGATGCAATTGGAGCCTCAAGTGGCTTGGAAATCCCCTTTCACCCCTTTTTTATCCTCCTTAATAAGTTATTTTCCACCTGTCACTCCCTTTCAATAGTTTTCCAACTAGTGCGATTAGCTCAAGTAGGCACGATATCCAATGTTTACGTTCCCGAACCCCTTCATGATAAACTAGACTTTCTGAATTCCTACATAACCTTCATCTTCTAACTTCCCTTAACCCATGGATCATAAATGGAGATTACAATATAATTTATTCTCTCTTAGAAAAATAAAGGGGGGATTAACTTCCTGGACTAAGATTCATAGAGGTTTAAGGAAACTCTCCAATAGCTAAGGTTGGTTTATTGGGAAACCAATAATGGTGTGTTTACATAGAATAACCAAAGGAGAGGTCCCCAACAAATAACCTCTCATTTGGACTGTTTCTTGGTTTTGGAATCCCTTCTCTGCATTAATTATGCCTTAGATACCTTTGTCTTTCCTTTTCAGGGATCATATCACTGGTCGGTTATCATAACCAGAGACATCCAAGCTAGTCCAAAGAACCATCCCTTATGTTTTGAACCTTTCCAGGAAAATTTTGAAAGATGGTGGAAATAAACAACAATCTAATCAGGCTCTCCAATGTACAACCTACAACAACACTTGAAAAATTTAAAACAACAAATTAAGAAATGGAGCAAGGAAGAATTTGGTAACATATTTTCTGCAAGAACTAATGTGACAGAGAAAATGAAACAAGGTCAACAAGATATGATAACCAAAGGGCACACATAAGATATTATAAAGGAGGAGATGAAATTAAAATCCCAAATCTCTATCTAGGAGCACTAGGAGGAAAAATTATGGTGCCAAAAATTGAGAGTCCAATGGATAACAGAATAGGAGAAGAACATGAAGTTCTTCCACGACTCAGTTTTGCAACATCGAAACTCCAATCTAATTACATAGATTAGAGATTCCAAAGGGAACAAACTCAAAAATCATAGAGACATGGAAATAGAGCTAGTTCATTACTACAGTGACCTGATGAAATAACCTCAAGAGAACAAGAGATCATCAATTAACATGATGATTCAGATTATTTTCGGCACGAAATGAGAGCAAAGATATAATAAATAAATGCACAGAGATATTGTAGATATCCAATAATATAACATAAATGTATCAGAGATGCAACCATAAACACAGATATATGATAATACACGATTTCTATTAATGAAATAAATGTACAGAGACTGTAAAAATACAGAGTGAAAGACTCACTAGAATGGTGGCAGCATATCTCTGAGAAGAGATGTGATGGTTGCGCTCATTCGCAAGAAGATGGTTACAATGAGGCTCTAAAGGCATTTTTACAATAAAAAGGAATGAAAAAAGTCCTAGACATCCAAAAACCTAACCCTAGGAGATGAAGCGCCAAAAGTCATGTGGGCCCCATTTGGGTAAGTTAGTACATTAACTTCCCAGGGTCGTAACTTTTGCATACGATCTCTGTTTTAGGCGTGTGATAGCCCGTTGGAAAGGTATCATAGAGGAGATTAATTTTGGGTCCTCAATAATTCCATAGGATATCATTGATAATATCGATCCCTAAAAATATTCATTTAGGCCCTCAAAATGGCCCCACAAGTTAAAAACTGCTAAAAATAGTAAATTGCCAAAATTGCCAGAAAACTGTTTTGAGCCAGTCGGAAAAGGTGGGTGGCCACCGATATCCATATGGATAACAGGAGATCATCAATTAACATGAATGTTAAACACATTCCTAAGCTGGTCACCGAGGAGAAAAATGCATCCCTAATGAGAGAATTCTCGCTCATGGAGGTCAAACAGGCAGTCATGGATATGCCCAAAGGTTAATATCGAGGCCCAGATGGTTTTACAACTGATTTTTTTCATGCTTGTTGGTCTGTACTTAAAAAATATGTTTGGAAAGCAATGGAATATTCAAGGAAATTCCTCAAAGTCCTCCCTTCCTTAAATTATACCTTCCTAAACATGATCCCTAAAGAGGATAAGGTGGAGGATCCTAGCAAGTTTAGACCTATGTCCCTATTTAATGTAATCTACAAAATCATTTCCAAAGTGATATCCAACCGTCTCAAGCCCCTTATCCCTCTTTTAATTTCCTAGGAACAATATGGCTTTGTGGAAGGTAGGAAAATTACTGATAGTATAATTTTGGCCCAAGAACATATTCACTCCTTAAAATCCTCCTGCAAGCCCACTTTACTTATAAAATTGGATCTAGCCAAAGCCTATGGCATCCTTAGATGGGATTAAATTTCAAGTATCCTTCAGTATTTTGGGTTCTCCCCTCCTTGGATCAAGTGGATTATGTCCTTAATTTCTATACCCTTCTTATCCATCCTTCTAAATGGCTCCCCTTCGTCAACTTTCATCCCTTCCCAGGGACTCCACCAAGGCAAACCCCTCTCTCCATTCCATTTTATCATCATGGAATTTTTTTTGGGAAGATCTATTACAACAACAATGACTCAAGGGAAGTGGAAATGCCTCAATATTCATGGGGGTGCAGAATCAACAACCCACCAGCAGTTTATGGACGATACAATGCTAATGGAAACGCCTACAATAAGAGAGATCCTTCAAATAAAACAAGTGTTAAAGGAGTTTTCAGAAGCTTCAAGAATGTAAGTAAACCACATAAATTCACATATTTTTTTCTTCAATACGCCTCAAACAGTGCAAAATCACCTTGTTGAGACCCTAGGTTTCTCTTGTAGCAGTCTTCCAACGAAATGTCTAGGGGTCCCTTTGGTAAACAATTCCCTCAAGAAAGCTACTTGGGAAGACCTTGTAGCCAACCTCAATAAAAAATTGGACAAATGGGAATTTAGATCCCTGAATATGGTGGGTAGACTGATCCTTGTGAAATTAGTGCTCCAAACCATTCCCATTTACTACTTCTCCGCCCTAGTGGGCCTAAAATTCATTTTGAAAGGGATAAGGAACATCCAAAAATACGTTCTTTGGGGACGATCAAAGGAAAGAAAAAAATGGGCTCTTGTTTCCTGGAACTTGATTTTCAGGCCAAAGTGGGTAGGAGGTCCGGGTCTTCGAGATCCTAAAGTCTTGGGTAAAGTTCTAGGCACAAAATTATGGTGGTGCTAGCTAAACAACAATAAAACTCAATGGAGTCCCCGAGGTGTAGGACAGTCGGTGACAGAGTGTGTTGTTAAGCCACTCCATGTTGAAAAGTCATCGGTTCGAAACTTGCGGGGACAAAAAATCCAACCATGTTAAGGGTTGGTGTGGCCTAGGCCGGGTGTGATCCCCGGGTGATTTTGATGGCTTAGATGCCCCTGAGTCGCGGTTTCGCAAGCCGCAGGTTAATCCCGATGCCAACAAGTTTGGCCACATTAACAAACAATAAAAAACAATAAAACTCAATGGGAACGTATATGGAAGGAAAAATATCATAAGGAAGAATAGTAAGAAATCCTTATCAGAATGCAAACAACCCCGTCGAGTTCTCCCATCTCGAATATGGCTTGGAAAAATCAAAATCTTATCCATCAAAACAAATTTTGGGAACTATAGAATGAGATGGAGGCTCTCTTCTGAGATGACGCTTGGGAACAGAGAGTGAAATGGTATGAACATGAACAAATCATCATAATAAAGGATGCAATGGTAAGCCAAGGAAAAAATAGAGTGGGACGTTATTGGACCCAAGAAGAGGATCACCAAAAATGGTGTAAATAAATTCCTAAAGAAGAATGGATGGGTATCCTAGTCCAAGAGGAGGAGGATGGATTTTGGAATGATTTAAATGCCATGAAAATTCCAATTAATATGAAGATTGATAAAATTCATTGGAGCTGGACAACAAAGGGATTATTCTCAATCAAAGAGGCCTATTCGCTAGCAGCCAACTACCAAAACCTATCCAAGACGAAACTTTGGAAGCGCATTTGGAAGAAAAACCTATGGCCAAAAGTCTCTATTTTTTTTTATTGCTAACCCAAACAAGACGCTCACTTGGGAAAACCTTTGAAAACGAGGTTTCATAGGCCCCTCACGTTGCATGTTATGTCACTCTCAAGAAGAAACAAATGAGAATATGTTTAACTCTTTCTCTTTTGTGGTTTACCTTTGGGACCATAGCAAGGCCCTCTTTAAGAGAATGGGTCGCAATAGGAGCTTGATTATTTCTACCTTCGAAGAATGACCTAACTCCATCACTCATAATCCCATCGAAAACTACCTTTGGCAGTGTCTCCCAAGGTTCCTGGCTTAGGAAAATTGGAAAGAATATAACAAACATATCTTCTGAAATGAGGCGCAACCCCCGTAAGTGATTTGGGAGACAATAATCAATTTTTTGCAGGAAAAAATAGTCATCCAACCCTGGAAAGAAGAGGAGTGGAAAATAAACCAATATGAAAGAAATATCTTGAGAGCATTAGCAATTTCAAATACCTTAAATCTAGGTGGAAAGATCCTGACAGCTCCAAAGGTCTCTACCCCCTCAAGGTGGTTAGCCCCTCCCTAAGGATACATCAAGCTTAACTTTTATGGAGCTTCTAAAGGAAACCCAAGTCATGTAGCTCTGAGAGAAGTTTTTCATAACAACGAATGCATGATCCTAAAAACCTACACAAGAAAACTAGGATACATCAACAACAATGTCGCAAAGATCTTAGTTCTGGAAGAATGGATAAGGATATCAAATCAAAATGTATATAAAAAAGTCATAGTTGAGGGAGATTCCATCCTAATCATAGACATGATAAAGAAAATACAATGGGGAATGCCTCTCTCAAAACTAGTATTTAGCTGGCATCTAGAAGCCTGTTTGGAGAGGGTAATGCACTTAATTAAAACCATCCCCATCATCATCCTTCTATAGTGGGAAAACCCCCCTACGGACTACACTAGGGTTCTAAGTGCAGGAAGAGCTAACCATTTAAAGTCTCCTACTTTTAACAACTATCTCGACAGTACCCCACATTCATGCATAAAGTACAAAGTATAGGGATCTAGTAGTCTTTCTTTAAAATCTGCTTCTGATGTCGATCCCTTTACGTTCAGTCGCTTCTCGACTGCAAGTCTCCTCTCAGGGATGACCTGCATTCATGAAAATACAAACAAGAAACTACAAACATGCATTCTATATATGAATTAGTGGGTTAGATGTCATAACAAAATGTAAATCAAACATAAAGATTGAACACATCATATGGAGGGACGGAAAAAGTACTTCTTTATATTAATCTCACAAAATCACTTACAAAATTAGATTGGCGACTGGTCCTCGAACCCGGTCCTGGGATCCTCTTCACCAAGCTCCAACCACTTCCATGTATCCTTCTTCTCTCACACTTCTCTCTAGAGAATGGGCATAGACTTCTGGCTCAAAACTCACAATGTGGCTACAAATTCTTGGGGCAAGGGGGGAAAACAAAATGGGAAGAGTTTCACTATTGCTATATTTCTCCCTGGAATGAGACCCCAACACCTCTTTTCATATGAAAAAAATATGGTTATTCAGTTGGGTGATGGGCTATAGGCGGTCAATTGGTTGGGAAACTACCCAATAGCCCGTAAGCTCAACGAATCCCTTGCAATTTTTTTTTTTTGCAACTTTTGTGGGCATACATGGATTGTAATGGTGAAACTAGCGTATGCATGTGGGCAGTAGTGGTGCAGCTAGCATACATATGTGGGCAGTAGTGGTGCAGGGCATGTACATCTTCAAAAATAGTGTTTTTAAGAAGAGTTGTTCAGTGTTGGCTTGGGAAAAATAGTAAGTAAGATGGCATGATGCCAGGTATGCATGTATGGTGAAATTTAGGGTTATAACAGATGCCCCCTAATGTGTGAGGTCAGAAGAGCATATGATGGCCGAAATACATTACAAATATTCACCAATGTACGAAGCGAGTGAGTCCAGGACCAGAGTTCCGGAGGTGTCATTTGCAAAATAACAATTGTCTCACCGAGGCAGGCATACCCATGCTCAGGATAAAATAAATCATGGATGCCAATAAAATACACTACAGATCCATGACATATAACTATATAAAGTGTATCCTTGAGCAATACATAATGGATCTACATCTCAAAATCAAAGACATACATGTATAATATCCATCTTCAAGGAGCCCACGATGCCTGATGGCTGGAGATGAGGCCTTCAGAGCTCAAGCAACAACTTCAAGATCTTCCTAACTTGGGTAGGAGTGTAATATGTGTGTATGACTTCACTACCCAGAGGTCTTCGATGGCTTGTCGGGGAACAAACAAGAGGATTTCGGTGATCATGCAGAGAACTTCATTGATTTCGAACAAGGACTTGATTGGACTTTGGGAATGGTCGGGCATGAGGTCAAGAGACAAATTGCAAAAAGTCCAACTCAATTTGGGTAAAACTTCCCTTGGACAATAGCACAACTGATGATTAGAATCAGGAAGCATGACATTGACATAAGTTCACGATGCAGGAGGCAACACGAACTCTCCACTTGTTTGGAAGGATAACCAAACGGAGGAGGACACAACTCTATGTTACGAGAACAACTTCCTAAGGTCATATTAAATCCCAAAGATTGACTAACAAACAAAAGGATGTGATTTTTCCAAGGGCGACTCATTGTGCTGCCATAAAAATAAAATACTTTTCCCATCCTCTTTTTGGTGTATATTTGATTGTTTTGTCTTTTTCAATATTTTGAAGAGCTTGAAAAGGAATAAAAGAATGCTACATTACAAAGGAGGAATGAGTGTCACAAGCATAATAGTTCCAAGCGCAAGGAACACACTAATGCTCATAGCAAGGAGACATGTGCAGGAAAATGACACTCGAGAAAATTCCTCCATGGGTCAAGGTGTCAGATCGTAGAGGCAAAGTGCTACAAGGCTTGTGTATAAGGCATGCTTCAAAGGTTCAATTGAGAGAAACATGGAGCCGGCATTAGGTCAAAGCCACAAAGATGCAACTATGATTAGCAAGACATGATGAAACCCCCTTCAATGTATTTTTTACGAGCCCAAAGAAGGTAATCTCGGTGGTCTTTCATTTTTAGAGAGTTTGAAAAAAGTATAAAAGAGGACTCCATTGGGGTACCTTTTTCAAATATAGTCTAGTCGGCTCAAGAAAAGGGTAAACTAGCACTGAAAATATATCTATTCAAAACCATTTTAACGAGTGTGACAAAGACAAGATGGTTGGAATAATGTAACTGCAAAGAGTATTCTTATTATTATTGATATATTATTCATGGGATCAATCCCCATTGTGGATTGATCATGTCAGTTATTGTATTAGGACCAAATCCCCTTTTGTAGATTGGTCAATAGACAATTGTAATAGGTAGAATAAGAAGTTGGCCCCAAAAGTTATTATTGAGACCCAAAAATATAATAAAGGTGGGTTTACCCACCCAGAGTGAGAATTCAGCCCTACCAGTAAAGACACTTCACACGTGCCAGAATTGTATATATAGAGAGGCCAACGCCTCAATTTGACACACAACTCACTTGCTCATTCTGAGAGGCAAGTTTCGATTTACCAGTTGGAGAGAGAGAGAAGAGTGGCACATCTTTTGGAGAGTACTTTCTGTATTGGTTTGAGTTATCTCTTGACATTGTATTGGCAATCTATAATAAGGAAGTTTTACTAGGTTTTCTTCCCCTAGAGGGTTTCCCACGATAAATACCGTGTCTCTTGTGAATGTGTATTTCTCAATGATCTTGTTCTTAGGTTGTTGTTATCTATTGAAATGAAAAGAACTATAATAATGGCATAAACATTAACATGGTATCAGAGCCAACCTGAAGGAAGCATATTTCGCAAGAGAAAAACGTCACTATTGTCATACTTGCAAATTAGGGTTTTTCAAAAGTGAATCTTTTCAGCTCCAAAACCACTTAGAAATTTGCGCCCTACCCCAAGGATCATTTTGGCACCTTCAGCGCACCTTTTCATTCGTTGGATCTCCCGAAAAGTGAAACCCTAGTTTCACAAAGTACCAGAAGTACCAGAAAACCAAAGTACTAGAAGTACCAGAGTACCAGAAAACCAGAAGCACCAGTCCAAAAATCCACAGATCAATTTTGGAAAGGAAAAATTTGGAATTTCTTAGATCCAAGTACACCAGGCTACTCGCTTCAGCCAAGCGCACCTCCTGGTAAGGTCAAAAATTGATTTTAAGCATTTTCATTTTTGGTCATTTTTCATAGCCCCAAGTACATGATGTTTGCAAGCAAAAAGCTTGTTGAGAAACTAGAAGGCATAGAAAACTTCTGTGCCTAGAAGTATAGGATCGGTCTAATCCTTGGAGAGAATGACCTAGCAAGGTTCATCAAAGAAGAAGTGTCAGAACCCAAAGATGTCGTAGAGAAAGAAAATAATCAAAAGGACTCAATCAGGGCTCAAAGAATCATTGCAGATTCAATCAAAGACCACTTGATCCCTTATGTATCATCCAAGAACACTCCGAAAGAGATGTTTGATTCTCTAAGAAAATTATATGAAGGAAATAAAATCAAATGAAGATGAACCTAAGATCTCAATTGAAGAATACGAAGATGAAAAAAGGAGAAACAATTCAAGAATATTTCTCCATAATCTCAGAGATTAAAGAACAGTTAAAAGTGATTGGAGACACCATATATGAAGACGAATTTGTAATGATGACCCTAAATGGTCTTACAAGACC
>JASDQU010225659.1:0-11048 GCA_032191745.1 Picea mariana | reverse complement strand
TAATCATTTACAAATCACACATGACCAATCCCCTTGATTCTGCCATGAGAAGAAAAAATCCCCTTGGGAGTAGTGTTTACCCTAGCCATTAAATGCCTCGACACTTAGCTTCATCACTTCTTATCACATAATTGATTTAGGGGATTAGAAGTCAAATTTGTTTTTCTTCTTATCCATACTCTCCATCATAACTAAGCCATCAAATTTCCTCATGATTTCATGCCCAACCTTCTATGCCCATGAAATTGTAGCATAGGTTAGTCATCCCAGTCGACAATTTCATTTTCTAATCAATGGTAAAGTTGAAAATAATGAATGAATGAGTAAACACTTTAAATTCAAAGGAATTGATTAGACACTTGCTTCTTGGATTATTTATTCTTTTGAAAATGGTGTCTAGGAATGGTAGGATTCCTCTTCCCGTGTTGGAATTTTTCTAGATAATTAATGATCATTTTGTTGATGATTAAGCCTAGCAATCCTAGAATCATACCATGGAATTCATAACTATATTTTTCATTGCCTCATGTTCTAGTATTCAATGGGCCATGACCCAATGTTACATGTAGAGCTAATGCTTAGTTCCTATGTGGATTTTTGTCCAACACTAGACTTAGATGTAGTCAAACCAGTTCTTTAAGTTTCTGGCTATCCCCTTTTGTTTCTAGGTCTCTCCTAAAAATCCATGGGAAGTGGTGGTACAACGATAGAGAGGAATATTAAGAAGTGAATCACTAAACCTTCGTCACTGGAAACTAAGTTCTAAATCTATACCAAATTGTTATCGCCACTCATGTTTACTACTCTTATTCTTAAGTCCCTTCTAAGGTTCCCAAGAACATATTGAAATTTTATTTGCGCCAGGTCAACTTATAATATAGGCTTTCACTGAGCTAGTTTGTTTTTATGTTTTACATCTAGAGATTTTACGGGAATGGGAATTATTAGAACTGGGATTTGAACCCAAGTGCTGTGTGAAAAGTGGGTGATTTGAGTCATGGAGGGAAAAGAGGCTTAGAAACGTCTCTGTAAGAATCACATTACTTAAGAGATTCCATTGGGAAAAAAAGCATGGCAATAGATTTCCTAACAAAATAAGTCAGTACAAAGTATCTATAAATCCAGTGAAGCGATCAAACCTTTCTTTTCCTAGAAAGAATCCTCTGTCAAAACTAGGCTTTCTTTTAATGAACATTTCTTATGGTGATCAAATATAATTATTATTGCAGGTAATCCTTTATTTTAGTCCTCCTAATTATTATCCCTAAAGTTGTTTCATTCAGGCATCCACACAACTAATGAAATGTTTAATGGCATGGCCTAAAATTGGCTACTTGTGTGGGACAATATTAAGTGAAAGTTATCCCTGGTTAATACTAACAAGATTATCATATAAATAATCCATGAGCTTATTCTTAAAGACTTTTTATTAAATTTAAGTATCCCTAAAACTCATACTTATTGGTGTTGGGATGGGAAATTGGGTACATCCATGACATTTCACAACTACAATTCAACCATGGGGTACAAGTGGCTTCTCTCTAATCGTTTGAAGGCCATTTGAATCAAATATGACAACAGAAGTCCACACAAATGTAACAACCATAGTTAAATAGTTGCTTAAGGTTTATCAAGTATAGTTAACTAAATAATTAACTGTCATAATGTGTATTAGTTAAATGATGATTATTTATTAATAATATTAATTAATTAATTATTTTTTAATATATGTTGATTAATTAACACATTTAATGTTTGGATAACAAATTAAAGGCTTAATAACTTTTAATTTATTATTAGAAAACTTTACGTATGAAGGGAAAGGGCATTGAATGGAGGAATAAGGTATTGAATGGAGGGATAAGGTATTAAATGGAGGGATAAGGTGGGTAGAATTAAAGGAAAGTAGGAGGCGGTGAATGGGAGGAGGATATGAGGGGGCAGAGGCCTTCAGGAGAGGACTTATGAAATTTTGGGGAGAGGAAGCATTATTTTGAGAGAAGGATTGTATTTTTTGTTTGGTATTTTTCTGGTTTGGTCTAGAGTTTTGGTGGAATGTTACAGGGGTGCACCAGGTTGCTGGGAGTTTTGGGCTCGAGGGTTAGGAATCCTCACGGAATCCTAGAGCTAGGGAGCCGGATAGGCTCTGTTCCTAGCTAGTAGGGAGGAAAGATTCAGTTTTGGGCAGAGTTTGGGCAGAGCAGCAGAGAGGAAAACCAAAGATTGGGGAATTAGCATCAGACAGAGGTATGTATTTTAGTTATTATGCTGTGTTACATGATGGTTATGTGATTTATTTTAATGATGTTAATAAATTTAATTTCTGCTGAATAAATTATGGTTAAATGTTGAAGATTAATTTGTACAGAATAACATTTATCTACTATTTTTTTTTTTTAACTTGTGTTTTATAAGGCTCTGTGGGGACAAATACTTTACACATGGTATCAGAGCTATATTTCACAATATGGAGCCTTAAAAGCCTACCTAGAACTAAAATGTAAAATTTCAAAAAAAAAAAAAGGTATATATCATCCAATTTAATGAACTAGAAAGAATCTCTTAAGCTGGGATAAGAACTCAGAAATATAATTTCCTATAGAGGTAAATTCTTCTCTTTTCTTCTACAATAAAATGGCTTAAAATGACAATGGCCTATAATTAGAATGGAACTGAGTTCCCTAGTAGGGAAGAAAATTCCCCAATATACAAGTCATTTAACCTTGATGAAACCTAAGAGACAAGTAACCTTGAAACCTTAAGAGAACCCTAAAAATAAAAGAATGAGAAGTGTGAATCCCTCATAATGTCAAGTCTCTGTTCACTTATTCAAGTCACCTACGCACCTGTAAAAGTCCTGACCTCCTGCAAGAACTAAGAAGGACAAAGAATAAAGAATATTAGGTTTAGAAAAACTTAAAAAAATAAAAATGAAAGAATATGTAGCCAACTAACCAGACGTAAATGAAAAAGAAAAAGGGCAAAAAAAAAAAAAAAATTATTAAGCATGACCTATAAAAGAAATAGAATTTATTTTTTTTAATTTATTTATATAAAATATAGGTGAGCTATTTCGTTAACAATATATATATATATATATATATATATATATATATATATAAATATATATATATATATATAAATAGTCATATTATAGCCAGATAGAGCAAAACTTGTCCTAGATCATTAGAAAAAGCCTAAACAAAAGTCACAAACTATAAAAAAAAAGGGCGCAAACATACCCTAATAAAACTGTGCTATGTTGACTTCTAAAGATCCCATGGGCGATTCCTATAAATCAAAATACAAGCCAGCGCCCAACGCCAGAGCCAAACACAATTATATATATATATATATATAGGTATACTAAAAAAATATGGGCCTGAAGGCCACTCTAGAATCCTGAAGCCACTCATCCACAACACAAGTCAAACAACAACATACAATCCAGTGCCCAAATGCCAGTGAAAAATACAAGTGTGTAGCCTTAGGATCACTTCATCAAATATCAGGCTTGAAGCAACTTGCAACTCGCCAGCTGAGTCATAAGTCGCCAGAACTAAGTGAAAATGCCAAACCCCCTCTCAGATCATTCACCAGAACTAAGAAAAATGTCAAGCCAGTCACCTAATAAAAAAAAAAACACAACTCTGCCCTAAGTCCAATGCTCAAGTCAAATCTAGCGCATAAGCACCAAACCAAGTCAATGGAGGAGGAACCCATGAGGGGGCGACACTGTGCACTATGTACATGTGCAAGCCATGTCTTATCCAAGCCAACACATCACAATTCAATCCAGAGTCTAGCGCTCAATCACCAAGCCACAAAGAGGAGGGGACCAAGTCTCATGCTAAACACGTCCAGCCAACAGATAAGTCACTAAATCCAAGCGAAACACAAATGCCAAGCCCTCTCCATTCCACCTAAACTCATAATCCAACACATAACTCATTACAAAGGCAGCACGCGAGCCATGAAACTCCCAAAAAAGAATCCATGAGAGAACAAAGGTAAACTAGAGATACATAGCTATCCGAAAACACCCCTCACAATGGAATATACACAACACAGACCACTAAAATCTCTTTGGATATACCGAGAAATAAAACCAAGAGCACTAAACATCTAATGCATCGATGGTCTTAAAACCAAAACTAGCACCCAAGCACTTAATAAAAAGTTACCTGGAGAAAGAGCCCATGAAGACATTGTGCACAAGGCGTCCGATAAAATCCCAACAACCAAGTGCAAGGCCCCATGAGGAGGAAGCCTACAAGGAGTGAATCCAACCGTGGCCTATATAGTGTTCTCATGCTAGAATAGTAGCCAGCCACTGGTGGCCACCATGCAAAGCCAACACAAGCCCTCTGAGAAAGGAATGGTGGCGTTTAGGGTTTAAATGATAACCTTTTTTTTTCTGGAAATAAGAGGGGGTAACATGTGGATCACATGCAAGGTCTAGGTTATTACCTTTAGGGTAAGTTTTATCTTATATTTATTTATTTCATTTATTTATCTATTAAATTTTTTTTAAATTTCAAGTATTCAAGAAAAAATAATACTAAACAATTCTAACAAATTAAATAAATTAAATGAATTGGATTTTAATTCTAACATAAACTATAAATCAAGTTTAAATAAATTAAACGAATTTGATTTTAATTCTAACATAAACGACAAATTAAGTTTAAATAAATTAAATGAATTGGATTTTAATTCTAACATAAACTATAAACTAAGTTTAAATAAATTAAATGAATTGGATTTTATTTTAATTTAGGGATTTAAAATTTTAATTAATTAATTTAAATTCAATATAAAAAATATATATAATTATATATAATAATAAAAAAATATTATAAGTGTGGTGTGTCAGCACAAGTAACCTACTTGCCACCTTAAGCCAAAGTGCATACTAAACCAAATTCAAACTCCGAGTTCACACATTAACCAACACAAGCCCAATGCAAGTGTTGTGCCTTTTCTTCATATTATAAGGGTGGGTAATAGGATGTCATATATTGATAACGAGAAGGGTTAAATGTTTGACTAAATAGTTAAGTTAGAATAATTGGCGAGTGTGGTACAGTGCTAGCATAGCTACCAAGGAAAGAGAGTCGATAGTTTTCTTAGGCAAACACATCGATATTAGAGGCTTTCGACCCTAATCTAGCCACTTCCCCTAAAGAGAGTAATGTCTGTTTATAGACAAGTAAGAAAAAAAACTTACGCCTAACCCTGTTTTCTAGTTTAAGTTGCACAAATGTGAAACGTTCTTGAACTCACCCTAAAAAACTTGGTTGATGCAGGTTAAATCATATAGGATGGTTAGGAATTGAGGAAATCGAGGCAGAGGGGCATCGTCCCAGGGACCGCCAGTGCCGCCACCACCATCGCCTGAACTAGCTCTCATACTGCACTCTTTGGAGACCATAAATGAGACTTTAAAAGGGCGTCAACCAACAGGGATCGAAGTGGAGCACCCATCATCTGGAATGGGTAATCCAGAAGCATCGAGGGATTCAGGGGGAGGACCTCCACCCAAATACATCACTAGAGAAATGCATAAGATCAAACTTCCAGAGTTTGCTGAGGGTCGTGCCAATGAATGTGCCGAGGCATGGTNACTTACCACCTTAAGCCAAAGCACATACTAAACCAAATCCAAACTTCGAGTTCACACATTAACCAACACAAGCCCAACGCAAGTGTTGCGCCTTTTCTTCATATTATAAGGGTGGGTAATAGGATGTCATATATTGATAACGAGAAGGGTTAAATGTTTGACTAAATAGTTAAGTTAGAATAATTGGCGAGTGTGGTACAATGCTAGCATAGCTACCAAGGAAAGAGAGTCAGTAGTTTTCTTAGGCAAACACATCGATCTTAGAGGCTTTCAACCTTGATCTAGCCACTTCCTCTGAAGAGAGTAACGTCTGTTTATAGACAAGTAAAAAAAAAAACTTACGCCTAACCCTGTTTTCTAGTTTAAGTTGCACAAATGTGAAACGTTCTTGAACTCACCCTGAAAAACTTGGTTGATGCAGGTTAAATCATATAGGATGGTTAAGAATCAAGGAAATTGAGGTAGAGGGGCTTCGTCGCAGGGACCGTCAGTGCCACCACCACCATCACCTGAACTAGCTCTCATATTGCACTCTTTGGAGGCCATAAATGAGACTTTAAAAGGGCATCAACCAACAGGGATCGAAGTGGAGCCCCCACCATCTGGAATGGGCAATCCAGAAGCATCGAGGGATTTAAGGGGAGGAACTCCACCTGAATACATCACTAGAGAACTGCATAAGATAAAACTTCTAGAGTTTGTCGAGGGTCGTGCCAATGAACATACCAAGGCGTGGTTGGAAGGCATGACAAGGTTTTTTTCCCTAAGAGACTATGCATCCACTTCAAAGATGAAGATAGCGATTTTTTAGTTTAGAGACAGTCCCTTGAACTAGCAGGGAAACCTGGAAAGGCAACTGCATCTTACCCCAGACACTGTATCTTGGGAACTTTTCGAGGAGAGGTTCCAAAGGAAATATCTGCCAGCTTACTATTAGGAATAGCAGGTAGGAGTGTTTCATGCTCTAGTACAAGGAAACATAACCATAGAAGAATATGATATTAGGTTTATGGAATTGGTCAAATATGTTTCATATATGGATAATAACCAATGACATGTAGAACGCTTTGTTTATGGGTTAAACCCTAAGATAAGGGCTATGGTGCGGATGTGAAAAATGTCTTCAGTAGCGAGAGCTATGGAAAATGCATGTTATGCGGAGGAACACATGAAATTAACCGGAGGTACGAGACCGACCTTTCCACATCATCCTATCTTCATGGGGAAGACCCCTAGGACATTTCCCAGGGGAGGGGGGTCAAGGCCACCTCCATATGGTAACAGATTCGCACCAAGGATAGTAGCCACAAGGAATTCAATGGCAGCAAGTGCAACATCTCATTCATCACCAATGATGCAGGCAGGTCCACGACCATCTCAAGGAGCATCTAGTAGGGGCAGGGGTTCCAGGGGAAGGAACTCATTTAAGAGACAGTCACATAATAGTGCACAGGTTCAATCCCATATTACCTGTTGGGGATGTGGAGGACCCCATTACCATCGTGACTGCCGAGAGTTACAATCAAGATTTGTACATAGAGAAGGAAAGGCCCTGATGGGAAGAGCAAGTATCATCCACCATATTTACACAACAATTAATAATCATCAGGCCGAACATCAATCCACGGTGGTGGAGTTATCAGGTATGCTAAGTCATATCGATGTTAATATTTTATTTGATTCTGGTGCTACAGATACTTTCATTTCACCATCTTCATTAGAAAAGAGTGGGTTGGAATCCTACGACCATGATGACTTTAAACAAGTCGAGATGGATTCAAGGGAAAAACAAGCGGTAGGACCTAGCATCGATAATTGTATAGTAGACCTGGGAGTGTGTACTACCAGGTCGAAGGTATACATTACTACTCTCATGGCATATGACCTAATCATTGGAATGGATTGGTTAGAAGCCCATCGAGCTATGCTAGATTGTTTCGCAAAAAGGGTTCTATGTGTTGACAATGAAGGAAAGCCAGTAGAGCTATAGGGTATACAGAGAAAGGTGTATTTACGCTTTATCTCAACTATGAAGGTTAAGTGATGCTTGAGGCAAGGGTTTTGAATATATGTAGTGGAATTAGTGAATGAAAGTAAGGGACCCTCCTTGGATCAATACTTGTTATTGTCAGAATTTAAGGATGTTTTTCCAAATGAGTTACCAGGGTTACCTCCTGAGAGGGATCTTGATTTTACTATTGAGCTAAAGCCTGGTGTAGAACCAATTTCCAAGACTCCGTATCAAATGATAGAGCTAGAACTTTGTGAGTTTCAAATGCAGTTCAAAGAGTTACTAAACTTAGGGCTAATAAGGCCCAGTGTCTCACCTTGGGGCACACCAGTAATTTTTGTGAAGAAGAAGGATGGTTCCTTATGACTATGCATAGATTATAGGGACTTGAACCATGCTACAGTGAAAAATAGGTACCCAATGCTGCGAATAGATGACCTCTTTGATTAGATGGAAGGAGCAGTGGTATTCTCAAAAATTGATTTGCGATCAGGGTATCACCAGTTAAGGATTAAGGAAGGCAATGTTCCTAAAACTGTCTTTCAAACTCGGTTTGGACATTACGAGTTCATTGTAGTACCTTTTGTATTGACCAATGTGCCAACCATATTCATGAGCCTCATGAATGGAGTATTCCGGAAGTACTTAGATCATTTTGTACAAGTCTTTCTAGATGACATCCTCATCTATTCCAAAAACAAAAGAGAGCATGAGGAACACTTACGAGTGGTGTTGTCCTTCCTTAGAGAGAACAAATTGTATGGGAAGTTGTCGAAGTGTTCCTTATTCCAGAGAGAGATCCACTATTTAGGTCATATCATTTCCAGTGAAGGAATCTCTGTGGACCCAGAAAAGGTAAAGGCCATTATGGAATGGCCAGTGCCAAAAAATTCTCATGAGGTAAGAAGCTTCATGGGACTAGCAGGTTATTATCAGAGATTTGTGGAAGGATTCTCTAAAATAGTGAAACCCATCACCATTTTGTAGCGCAAGGGGGTCAGGTATGAATGGACAAAAGAATGTGATAGTGCATTCATTGAGCTTAAGAGGTTACTAACTAGTGCACCAATTCTACGAGTGATGGATATGGAAAAGGACTTCACAGTCTACATGGATGCCTCGAAGCAAGGGTTGGGGGCCATGCTAATGAAGGATGGAGGAGTGATAGCTTATGCTTTAAGGAAGTTGAAGAAACACGGAGAGCTTTACGCTCCTCACGATTTAGAGTTGGAAAATGTAATGCTAGCTCCGAAACTTTGGAGGCACTATCTTGTGGGGAGAAACTTTGAGCTCAAAACGGACGATCAAAGTTTAAAAAGTCTCTTCACTCAAAGGGATCTAAATGATAGGAAAAGGCGATGGATTGAGTTTATGAGTGAGTACGATTTTGGTATTGCATACATCAAGGGAAAGGAAAATGTGGTCGCAGATGCCTTGAGTAGGAGACCACATGTCTTCTCCTTGGTACCCTTAAAGGTTAATCTGAGGGAACATGTGTTGACACAACTCCAAGGAGACAATTGGTATTTAAAGGTCACTTCAAACCTCCAGAGTGGGAGGCAATTAGATCCAAAGTATGAAGGATATAGTCTGGAAACAGATGAACTATTGAGATATCGAGGAAGGATGTACATCTCTGAAGATGGGTATATTCAAAGCATCATACTAAAGGAATCCCATAGAGAACTTTATTGTGTGCATCCAAGTGTGAAGAAGATGTACGTAGACATAAGGAAGCTTTTCTTCTGGTAGGCATGAAGCGCGATGTAGTCCATTTCGTCGCCAAATTCCTACAATGTCAACAAGTGAAAGCTGACCACTATCACCCTACAGGCCTCCTACAACCACATGATGTCCCTATGTCCAAGTGGGAAGTCATCTCTATGGATTTTGTAGTGGGTTGTTTCTTACATCTGATAGACACAATGCCATTCTTGTGATAGTTGATAAGTTAACCAAGAGTGCTATTTTATTCCGGTTAGAGACACTTACGATGTCACTGATGTGGCATGCACGTTTGTAAGTGAGGTCATCCGTTTGTACTGGATACCTAAGAAGATCATTTCAGATCGGGACTCTAGATTCACTTTTAGATTTTGGACAAGTTTGCAGTCAGCGTTGGGGACTCAATTGAACTTAAGCATATCTTATCATCCTGAAACAGATGGGAAAACTGAGAGAGTAAATCAAGTCATGAAAGAGATGCTTAGGATGTACATCATGGATAATCAAACCCATTGGGAGAAGTATCTACCTTTGGTAGATTTTGCCTACAATAACAGTTTTCATAGCTCCATCGGAATGCCACCCTACGAAGATCTGTATGGAAGGCCATGCAGAATGTCATTGAGTTGGGATAGATTAGAAGACCGAGTAATAGTTGGGCCAGAATTGATTCAAGAGATGGATACTGGTGATTCCGATTAAGTAGAGACTAAAGGAAGCATATGATAGGAAGAAAAGTTATATGGATGCCAGGGATGATTTTAAGGATGGAAATTTATTTTAAGTTGTAGAAGCCTTGGCGAATCTTACTAATTCTTCATATGACAACTATAAAAGTTTGGTGATATTTTTGTGAAAATATTCAAATTTCTAAGGATTTTATGTAGTTTGAAAAAACTTTTGGTGAATTTCAAGGTAAAATCATTTTATCCTATAAAATTTGGGTGAATCATTTTTAGAATAGCGAATATTTTTTTGGGAAAAACCATGGAAAATTAGCCCATGAACGAAATTTAGCCCCTAAAATCATCCTTGGTGGATGCACATAGGACCGACCAAAGTTATAAAGTGGGAGACCATGTTTTCATTCATATCAGGCCTAATAAGAGTACGATATTGTTCGGGAAGGAGACAAACTTGTCACCTCGATTTATAGGGGCATTCATAATCCAAGAGAAAATTGGACCCATTGCCTATCATCTCTTACTGCCACCCCACTTGCATAAAACTCATAATGTTTTTCATGTATTTGTTCTACATCATTATGTTGCTGATGAATCACATAAGCTAAATTGGAAGGAATTGCAGGTATCGGAAGCGGGAACTCTCATGGTAGAACCGTTATGCATATTGGACCATAGAGTCTAACAACTCAGGAACTGTCTAGTAGACCAAGTTAAGGTCCAGTGGGACAAGTATAGTCTAGAATCTGCTACTTGGGAAGATGCCGAGACACTACGACAATATTATCCTCACCTTTTTGAGCACCTCGAGAATATGTTTCTCAAAGGTTGGGTTTATGTAACACCACCTTTTGACTTGGACAACCAGGATTACCTGAAGCCTAAACACCTTTATTTTCTATTCACAAGTGAAACTATTAAATGATACACTTGAACTTTCAAGACGTATGAATCTTTATGAATGTTTAAATGTATTTGGATAATGATGGATATGATGTGATAT
>JASDQU010225655.1:526-16553 GCA_032191745.1 Picea mariana | reverse complement strand
CATACCCGTCGAGAAATGGCACGGGGGTTTGTGTTTAAGCCACGATTTTATTACATATGCCATGTGACCTTTTGATATATGGATATGTGCGCGCAGATTTTTTAAATTGGTTTTTAAAACGGTTAAACGGTTCTAACCACTTTTTGCCATAGCCCGAGGTCGTATGACCCATGTGCCCGAGTGCTAGGCGGTTGGGGGCTAGAGGCACCTTAACCGTCCTACGGTTTGCATCATTGGCACAGTTTCACCCGATGCCAGGTTTTTGCGCTTAAATAAGCATGTGTGCCAGGTTCAATGAAGAGGGTTGTGTTTTGTAGAACCTGTGACAGCAAACTTGAAAGGGAAAACTTCCAGGAGGCCTAACTTCTTCGTTTTTCGACCGATTGAGGTGACAAAAGAGCCCGGACAGGGGTTTTTGGACGCTCTGAAGCCATTGGAGCAGTCAGAGTAGAGTTATACGAAAGGGAAACCAAGAAAAAGCCATTTTGATGCAGAGAAGCTTTTGAGGAGGAGACGTTGTTGGACCATTTCTGGGAGCTCCGGACGTCCGTTTTGCGTGCCATTTTCTTTGCATGGTTCTAGAGATCTAGAAGAACATGACCAGATTAGTCTTGTAGCCATTTTGCATTGCAACGATGTACTTTTGAGATTTTGAACAGAAATAAAGAAGCCTCTCCCACAGAGAAAAAGGCCTGAAGACGTAGGCAAAGTTGTGCCGAGCTCCGTTATCAATATGCGTGTTATGGTTTGTTGTCTTTTATTGCATTTCAGATATGCACATATGTATATGGCTGTTATAATTCCTCTTCTTTCTTCATTCCTTCACTAAGTTTCTCAAATGGTTAATTAATGCATGCAAAATTAAAACTAAACCATAAGTCATTAAAAGATCCGACGGATCACCTATATATACCAAGGAGACATTTTCATTTGGAAACATATTGTACCTGAACATTTATGTGGGGTGAAAGGAGGTTGCCCCCTCGAAGAGGCTTATTATCTAAAATTATCTCTTTTTCAAGGCGTTGAGTACTTATTCTGAGGTTTTCTATGCTATATTGATATTTGGTTCTTAACAGCCTCCACCCATGAACATCCTCCTTCCTAAGAATCCTCCCAAGACTAAAAGAGTGGACTTAAAATTTGACTTTGAAGGGGAATTAGCCAAGATGCATGTGACCATCCCCTTGAAAGAAGTCATCAAGGTACCATCCGTCAAAGAAAGATTTGATAATTTTTTCAAAGAATCAGATGGACCGATGGACCCTCCTATTATGCTACAATTCGATCAAATTAGGGTCTAGTATGATGAACACCCACCTTTCTTCACGACCTTATTGATTAATAAAAAGTGACTTAACAACTGTATGATGGATTCAGGGGTAGGTGCCAACATGATGTCTCTAAAGGTCATGGAACAATTGGGCCTAAAAGTCACACGACCTTACATGAACGTGTGTGGTTTTGAGTCTAGATCCATACCCACACATGGGGTAATTGAGAATGTGGAAGTATGCCTTGGAAGATACCCTGAGAGAGTGATACATATGGACATTGTAGTAGTAGATGTCCCATATGTGTGAGGAATTTTGTTGTCCATGAAATTTGTTGCAATGCTGGGAGGCACTCTAGAGATGGACCTAACTTATATCAATGTGCCTATGAACAATGGAACAATAAGCCATCTCTCAAATGTGCCAATGACCAAAATCCAAGTGCGATAAATTAGTGATCACATCGAAACTGACGAAGCACATGAAGAAATCATAGAAAGTCTTCCTGGATTTTTTCCTAATGACACGCCTTTTGCTGCAAAAGAAGACTTTGATCAGATACAATGGCCCAAGAAGTAGGATTATCAAAAACTCCTGAAAAAATACAAAGACAAGGAAGTTGGGGCTATCAAGTTATTAAATAAAGGAGAAGATAGTGTATTGATTCAGCCATCCCAACAAGAATTTTTCACAGCAGAATCCCACCCTCCTCCCTCAAGATAGTACACCAGGGTTGTGCAAGAAACAACCAAGTTCAGAACTAGGGATTACAAAGAGGGAGACACGGTATGGATGTGGGACACAAAGAAGGGAGAGATTATTAATGTCAAAGGAAATGCACAATTTTGGCTTGGACCCTTCAGAATTGGAAGAAATTCAATCAATGATGCCTACTATTTGTCTACATTGGAAGGAATAAGGCACCCATTACCAGTTAGTGAGAACCTCATCAACCATCAAGGGGTAGAGACTTGAATTCACAAGTAAGTACAGGTAAGTAGGTAGGTATTGGACTCTAAATATGTCCTAAAAAAGCCTTAGTTTAACATTAATTTATCAACCCGAGGATTCATCTTTTATCTCAAGAATATCAACAAAGTCTATGCAGATATTTGTAGAGGCTAAAATCGTGTAGTTAAAGAAAATCTGAGTTTATCAACAATCGAGTTCCTCACACATTCATTAAAACTCTGAACTTAAGGTCTTACTTAACAAAATGAAAATCTGATCTATAACATGCTATGAATTAAAGGCATTAATTGAATTGTTGAATTGACCTAATTAAGAGACAGTAATTGAATCTATGAAAAGCTTGATAAAATGATCTATCGATGATTATTTAACCTGCTGGAAAGAAATAGCGAATTACTATATCTGTGAAAAGGAAAAATAGATGTAACTTAACCGAAAGGAACAACAAAAGTAATCTAAGTGAAAGCAACAACAAATGTAACTTCATCAAAAGAAACAACAAATGTAATATAAGCGAAAGGAGCAATGCGTATGAAAATGAGAGGAACTGTCAAGCAGTAAACTATAGCAATGGAAACTGGAACAACAATCGATAACATTCAAATGAAGCACCTATGTTTTGTAAGAAAACAACATAAAATCATTAACACATTCACGCATTTATCTTAACTATCACAAAATATATTTAAATCACATAACAAAAATCAAACTGATAGAATTACAGATTGAGACAGTAACTCCTTCAGACTGGGCCCTTGATCCTCAGAAGCACTGCTGCTAGAAACTCAATACGCAAAAATGATGAAAACACTTAAAGCTTCTATTAATTCCATAACTGGTACAACATCTACAAAAAATTCTTGAACAAAGTAATTCTGAGTTCTGAATTCTTGGATAAAATTCTTAGATGATCCTTTCTAGGATTCATTACTCTCTATATTACAATGATATGAGTAAATTAAGCTATCCTGAGGATCGAGAGATCCTCAGGATTTATTTTACTATTTATAAATTTACAGAATAGAGAATCAATCTTCCTTGAAACTACTTTGTGCCTATTGTCTTAGACCTCCAATAGCTTACGCATATTTAAAATATCCTTAGCTATCTTGGGTTTGACAATATTTATCCATTTCTGCAATAAAATCAAACAATTCCAACGAAATATTAGAATTTATCTAATATTACTCAATGATATTTCTAGAAGAAATTTTAATCATTTCCTATTCTAATTATTCCTAATTAACAGAAAAGTCAATCAAGATTATATCATAAACCATGGAAATAAGGAGGATATTTGTACCTTTTTCACAACTCAACATACCCACCAACTTACCTTCTTGCATGTCCTCATGCAAGAAAATATTTACATGTAAATTAGTGAGGCTAAAGGGAGGAGAGGTTTGTTCTCCAGGTCTTCTGAACCCATTCTTTCTTTTGAGTTCTTCAAAGGAAACTTCTTCCCTCTTCCTATTAATATGATAATCACTATGGTATCCTTCTGGAGGGAACCAAATAATAGGAGGACTATATCTGCACCCAATCCAGGTAGGTCCTTCATCTAGGATCATTATAATATACCTTTCCACTCTAAAGGTAGCTGCAAAAACGTTTCTGGAACCAAAAGGTTCCCTACTCTTGACTTCATTTGGGGAGGCATCCCATCATAGTTTGTAAGTAGCGAAAGATTCTTCCTTAAGCTCCCTAAAATATTGTAGACCTAAACACACAACCTCTCAGTGGATAGGAGATAAAGATTATACAACCCTCTCCCTCTTCATGAATGTTTTGTGCCGCATAATGGCTGGAAAGTATTTAGGGGGTTCTCCTCTAATCCAGTTTATCTTTTCATAAAAACCTTGTGTGCTTTAGCCCACCTAGTGTGATTCTTGGTAAAAGACATAAACACTTGAAATTGTATATCTCCAATTAAAGGAATAGGATTATATTTTTTATTCCCCCCTAGTATGAAGTTATGGAGGTACAACTCACACAAGAAGTATTGCACTCCTTCTTCTTGTTCTCTAAAGAATGAAACAAACTCTGAAATAACAACAAACTCAAATGGTTTTCCTGCCCTTATATATTTTATCCTCAACAACAAATAACGTTCCAATAAAAACAAAACATAATTGGTAGCAGAAGCCCTACAGGCCACTATGTCAAATTAGACAGAGAAAATTTCTTTGATTTGCTCCAAAGATTTATCCAATTGGCCTTGTACTTTCTTTACCTTCCGTTGGGACCTGGTCAGCTCAACATAAGTCTCACTTTCTGTTGCTGACATGACCTTAATTTGTTTGACAAATTTCCGATGCTTTGCCATGGTTACCATTTCATCTCTGCTTTGAGTCAGGGCTTGTTGGGATTATACCAGATCTGCTTCTAACCTGTTAATGACAACACTCTCTTCAGAAGACTGAAATGCTTCCTCAGTCTGACAGGTTGTATCTTCTATTGTTGGGACATCTGTTTGGGTCTCTGAATAAATGGTCTCGAGAGGATCAGGAAAATTTGTGGGAATACTTCCTCAGGTTGAGCAATTGTTTCTTCTGCTGCTGGAATTTTTGGTTGAGATTCCATTTCATGTGTTTCCAAAGGAATCACTTCTTCATTTTGAGAAGTTGCTTCCTCTGCTACTGGAATCTCTATTTGATATTCCATTTCTGTTGTTTCTATAAGGATCTGTAGCTATGTCTGTGTCCCAACAGAACTTGTATGGACTGTCTTCCTAAGAAGTGGGTTCCTTCCCTGTGTTCTAGGCCTTTTGGATTTCTTCCTTTCATGGGCCTTATCAGCTTTATCCAATTGTTTCCTTAGTTCCTTAATTATTTCTTTAAGTTTACCAACTTTCTGTTTTAGCACTTTAATTTTTTTAACCCTTCTCCTCAACATCTTGTTTTCCTATTTAAATCTTTTTATTTTATTATGGTCTTTGCCTGATGTCTTCTGTTTCTAAGGAATGTCAAGGTTTTCCTCACTTTTCTTAGCCAATGATTGTTCCCCTATTTCCTCTATGTGCTATGTCTATTCTATAGGGTTGTTTCCCTCAGGCTGTTTTGTATCTTCAGGGAATGTCATTTCTAAGTTAGGGGGGTCTGAAGCAGGGTTTGAAACTGAATCTAGTGCTTGGTGTTCCTCGTACCTATTTGTGTCTTTTTCAATTGATGTCCCTTAATTCCCTAGAACTTGAGCCATCTCGATTTCATAACCCTTGAGGAACTGTGTTGTAAGGTGTTCGAGTGATGATTGTGTATTTTTCCGAGTATTGTCCTATAAGGGTTGTCCTGTATACTCCATTTCCTGTGGAGATTGTTCTTCCTATGCCATTTCCTGAATACTTTCCTGTGTGGGTTGTTCTGTTTGTGCCATTTCCTGGGTTTCTCCAGGCTGTGCTTTCCTTTTAATTCTTCTTTTCACAGTGGGATTTTTAGGAGCAACAATTGTCCTTTTTCTCTTTTTCTTTGATGTCTCTTCTTGTGAGGTCAGTGTCTCTACCAGTTGGATGGGGTCTATCTTGATTTCAGGCCGAGGTAATGGAATTTCCATTTGGGTATTGTCTCTTCCATCCTAGACTGTTTCAATTTTAGGCTGGGATAATGGGACTCCTGTTTGGGCACTGCCTCCTTCCTCCTAAGCTATCTCAATTCTCTATGAGGGGGTTTCTTGGTGGATTTTAGGTTGTTCAATTTGTAGAGGCCTATTGGCCTCGATTAGATCACCCCAGGTTATTTGAGTTTGGCTTAGGTCCCGGTTTACTATCATCTTTACTAGTCCGTGGTGGCTAATTATGGTGTCAGGGTTCTTATCTTTTTGAGCTCTTGCAACAACTTCATGTAACATGGCATTTAGAAAAACTGGTAAATTGATTACTAACCTCTGTTTGAGTGATGATATAATTTTTAGGTGGCGCGACCACACCACATCATACCTCGCATCACAGTTGATGTACCTTTGAATTAATCTGCCAGCTCCCTCCATGGCTCGCTGAGAGCGTTGGGGTTGAGTCCCTTTCCCTTTTTATCAAGTTCTTCTCTTGGGTCTACGAAAGATTCCACAGCCTCTTTGAGTGTTTTATACTTCTTGGTCCACAATATGCCTATGTTGGGGAGGCCTATAATCTCTTCTATGACTTCCTTGATGATCGAAATTCGTATGTCTCGAACCATGGAGACTCCTCCCTGCAAGTGCTAGAAGAATTTGAGCATGATGTTCATGTCATATCCTTGCAACTAGTTGAAGTACTTTGTCCACCCCAGACGGTGTAATATTTCTCTTTCCTTCTCAATTACCTGTAGTAATGTGGGTTCTTGGCACATAATTCGACCACCCATGTTTTCTGTGAGTAGGTGAGGAAGACTATCATTCTTTGATGCAGGTTAGTTCAACCAGATTTGGAAGCAATATTACCATAAATAACAAAATCATGGAACAACACTGTGTAAAAAAATGTGATTTTTCCATTTATTTCAATCATTAAGATTTATCGTAAAATGTGCAGAATATCTGCCTCCTCATAAATGGAAAGGTCGACCTCGAACGTCAAAATGTGCGAGTGTAATAATGGCAGGAGGTTCAGGTGAGGTGTAATGACTATGCTGTCATCACCACTTGGAAAGACAATCATTAACAACTTTTCAAAAATCACTTTAGTAGTAATTATGAACAATCATCACTTCGTGTGGGAAATTCAAATTGACATACCTATGTTAAAATTGTTTGAGGAAAAAGATTTCGAATAATTTTAAATTTTTTCACGTGTTTTAGAAATATTCCACATATCATAACGTTGTTACTTCCCCTTGTTTATTGGATATAACCGAAATGATAGCCTCATTGCTTAGAAAAGGAAATCTATGAACACACTAAAACTTGGCGTACTTAAGATAAACTTTGATACCACAGGCAGAGCCACTGCTTCCAGTAGGCGTCCATAGCCTCAACAGGGTTTCCTTTTAACCCATAGATGAGCCTTTATCCTTAATAAATATTTTGAATTGTCTTTTCCCAAGAAAACAATTACCCTGTTTTGGTAGCCAGATGATGATAATGCCACTCACTAGATCATAACCTAAGTGAACAAGTCGACTCGTGATGAGACCTCTTGTCCTTTGATGAAAAAAAATGCCAAAGGCCATTGCCTTGGTGTGGTAGCCATAGTGGGAATGTCACTTATGTTATTATCTGATGATCATGGTAGGTTGGCTTGTGATGAGACCCCCTATCCTTTGTGGGAGAAGTTTATTACTTTATTAAAAAAAATTATTTTATTTTGATGGTTTTTTTTTTATGATCTATCAAGGGAGGCTCATCTACTCCTTAAGAGTGGGATGGCATAAGAAGTGTAATAATGCCAAGCAAAAATGTGCTTTAGATCCATTCTTATGATATGAAGGCAAATTATCATTCAAGTATATGTATATATATAGGAGAAAGAAACAAATTATTGTGGTTAATGAATTGTGAACATTTTTTAAGATGATTTGGAGAAATTAATCCAAAAATAGTTCGCTAAGGTATGTTAAATGATCCACAAAAAAATGAAAAATCAGAAATAGTGCTGATGAAAATGGATTAGTGAAGGTCATACCCAAAGGAGTGCCTGACATAATAATGGTAGGTTAAAAAAGAATCGTGAATTTTGAGAAAAAGGAACAGCAATAAGAAAAATGTAGAAGGAACAACGCTTGTTCCTTCAAATGAGAAGCATTATCCAAAGAAGGAACAATAGGTACTATAAAAGGAACAATAGTGTGAGAGAAGGAACAACAACCGTTACTATCAAATGAATGGAAATTGTACGCAAAGGGAACAACAACTACTCACAAAGGGAACAACAATCACACAAAGGGAACGTCATTTGTTCCGTTCGAATGAACGACAACTACTCGCAAAGAGAAAATCAATCGCACAAAGGGAATGACATTTGTTCAGTTCGAATGAACAACAACTACTCGTAAAGGAAACAACAATCGTACAAAGGGAATGACAGTTGTTCCATTCGAATGAACGACAACTACTTGCAAAGGGAACAACAATCGCACAAAGGGAATGACAGTTGTTCCATTTCAACTAGACAACAACAAAAATTTTAACCATCTATTTATGTGATTGTAAGCCTCCCGCAAACATCTTTGTTTTAGTGAATCTAGGATTGATTAATCATTAACTAAATTTATTCAATATTTATGGGTAGGTTTATTCAATAATCAAAGTACTGGATGGTTTGTTAGCATCAATCATTTGTTACAGGTGCCTAATTTTTGTTGCGGAACATGACATATTCATCCTCTATGAAAACAGGGTTTATATTTGATGATTTTTACAAAGTGAGATAGGAGCAAGGAACAAAAAAGAGTGCTAATTATATTCATTACATTCATCTTTTCTATTTCTTCTTCTTTCAAGTGGCTTTCCTAAAAAGTAGAAACTAAAAAATCAATCAAATCTGTAAAGAAAGCTATATACAATATGTACAGTGCTAATAAAATTCATCATTTATGAAGTTGAAGTTGTTGGGTTACCTTCCCAGCCAGCTAGAATCTGAACAATAGGTTCCTTACTTACTTCTTGGAAGAAGGATTCTTTTGAAGGAAATTGATGGTAGAGTCATAGTCTATGTCCATTTACCATAAAAGGAGAGCCAGACCCATCGATGGTAACTAAAGTGACAATGCCATTATCATGAAATTCATTAATTTCATATGGTCCCAACCACCTTTTTTGTAATTTTGTAGGAAAATCCTAAAAATTGGAATCATAGAGAAGCACCCAATCACCTTTCTGGAAGGATTTCTTCTTGATATGTTTATCATGCTAGCTAGTTCTTTGCTACTGAATAACAGTTGTGTGCTGCAGGGTGGACAGGCGTGCTTCATCCAACTCATTGAGATGTTGTGGGCATTGTTTATGTGCCTCTGTAAGATCCAGTCCAATCTCCTGGGCCATCCTTAGAGTCTTGATCTCAAACTCAATTGGAAAGATAGGTTCTTTACCATAAACTAAATGATAAGGAGAGTAGCCAGTGGTGTTATGCCACGTTGTACAATAAGCCCATAAGGAATTTGGAAGCTCGGTTGCCCAATTTTGATGGTTTGTTGATACTGTCTTTGTCAAAATTGCCTCCAAGACTTTATTGGTACTTTCTACTTGCCTATTTTCCTATGGGTGGTATGGGGAAGTAACTATGTGTTTAATATGATAATTTTTCAGGGTGGTTGTGATTCTATGGGTTGTAAATTGCGACCCTCCATTAGTGTTTACTTCCTTGGGTAATCCATAGTGTACGAATAATTTGAAAATAAATTTAATGACTTATTCCTCTGTTGTGTTTGACAAGGCTTCTGCCTCTACCCATTTGGTCATGTAGTCTGTTGCAACTAGTATATATGCCTTCTGATTTGACTTCGGGTTGAAGGGGCCAATGAATTCTAGTGCCCATGTCTTGAAAGGTTCTGTGACTACTTGTGCTTTCAAGGGAATTTCGTCATCTTGGCCTGGTCGATCCATCCTTTGACAATTTTCGTAGGTCTGGACATATTTCTTTGCATCTTTGAATATTGAGGGCCAATAATAGCCCATCTGTAAAATCTTATGCCAAGTCCTACGGTTTGCAAAATGTTCGCCACAAGGTTCATCATGACCTTCCTTCAGTATGTTGCAAATTTCGTCATCTCTTACACATATTCAGATATGGAGATCAGCCCTTGTGTGGAAAAGATATCCACCAATCCAGGTGAATCGAGCACTACGTTGGACGATCAGTTTCCTTTCCCTTGATGATAGATGTGCTGGTAGTTTCCCAGCTGCCAAGTAATTTTACACATCAACATACCAAGGTGGCTTAGTAGTGACAACGAACAAAAGTTCATCTTGAAATTGATCTTCAACTATCAAAGAATCATCTTTTTTGGGTACACAAGACAGGAAGTCTACAACAAGATTCTCTCTTCTAGGTCGATCCTTGATGGTGATGTCAAATTCCTGCAATATTAATAACCACTAAGTAACCCGTCCATTAGTAATAGGTTTATTAGCTAAATATTTAATAGTGGAATGGTTATTATACAGAATAATTGGATAGATTGTTTTATAGTGACGAAATTTATTAATAGCATGTATAACGACTAAAAATTCTTTTTCTGTTAATGTATAATTTAATTAAGTGGGGGTAAGATTCTTGCTAATAAAATAAATAGCATAAGGTTTCTTGTCTTCTTCCTGTCCAAGGACAATGCCTATGGTGATATCCGATGCATTTATAGAGATGTGGAATGGTATTTTCCAGTTTGGTCCTCTCAGCACCAGTGTTGTTGAAATCATCTTTTTAAGTCCTGCGAAGGCCACATCACACTTATCAAACCAATCAAATTCCACATTACCAGTTAAATCATGTAAAGGTGCAACAATTCTTGCAAACTTTTCCATGAATATGCGATAGTATCCTGAAGTCCCAAGGAAACTATGTACCTCAGTTTGTGTACGTGGTGTAGGCAGATTAAGGATTACCTCTATTTTTGTTGTGTCTACCCTAATTCCATCTGCAGAAATATAATGCCCTAGTACCACACCTTCAGTTATCATCATATGAAATTTTTCATGACTTAAACATAACCTGGTAGCAATGCAACATTCCAGTACCTTCTCCAGATTGCTTAGAGCTTGATCAAAGTCATCGCCATAAGGGGTGAAATCATCCATGTAAACTTCAAGCCATTCATTAATCAGATCAGAAAATATGCTCAGAATGGCCCTCTGGAATGTGTCTAGAGCATTACATAATCTAAAGGGAAATACTTTGTATGCAAAGGTACCCCAGGGACATGTGAATGTAGTTTTATCTTGATCTTCCGGGGCAATCTGGATCTGATTATAGCCACTAAAACCATCTAGGAAGGAGAAAATATTCTTCCCTGCTAAAGTATCAAGGACCTGATGAATAAAAGGTAGAAGTGGTCCTTCTGAGTAGCTTTGTTGAGTTCTCTATAGTCTACAAAGATTCTCCATTTCCTGTTTTTCTTGGGAACGATCACTAGTGGGGAAACCCACAAACTGTTTGAAATAGGGTATATAAAATCTACATCCAACAGTTTCTGTAATTCTTCTTTAGCAATGTCCCTGAGGTGAGTATTCAATCTTTTTTGGGGCTGTCGGATGGGTCGGGAATATTTCTCAATATAAATATGATGTGTACAGAGTTGAGGATCAATGCCCTTCATGTCAAGATACTCCTAGGAAAAATCATGCTGATATTTAGAAAGGATCTGATTCAATTTGTGTTGTTGTTGCTCATTTAAATTAGCATTAATATTTAGAAACCTCCCTGGTGCAATCTCAACTGATTTTCTATTATGGACAATGGTAGTGGGGATCTATTGTTCCATCAATTCTTCCAACGGATCTCCTTGTCCTTCACTATCTACAACAACTTTTAACATTTGGCATGTTGGGTTACTTATAATTGTTGAAAAGTCAACAAGAAATGTGTGTCTAATTTATTTTTCCCTTAAATAAATTGGACAATAAATATTACTCTATTATCTCATAATTACTTGAAATAATTAACCGAAATGGCAAATCCGTTAGCTATAGGAAATTCGAGTTCAAAGGTTGACTAGTGGGACATGGAAGTCGAATTAGTTGTAACTAAGTGACTTGAAGTTGTAACAAAGTTATAAGTGTAGTTATGTGAGTTGTAAAGTAGTTTAACTCAGTTAAGTGAGTTAATCTCAGTTGTACTAGTTGTAAATGAACTTACACTAGTGAGAGTTCAATGAATTAATTATTAATTAATTCACAATTAGTGATCTCACATATAACTGGAGATTTACCATTGTTAACTACATGCATGTCAGATTCAGTGGAGACCCAGTTGAGATAACAGGTGAAAGGGACAATTTGGATATCAGTTGTGATTTGATTGAAGTGCACTCATGCAATCACACAGACAATGGATGTTCTCATGAGAAATGCGCAGCCTAGGCAAGAGGCATTCGAATCATTTGCAGGTTTTCCATTGCAGGGATTTGCGCAGAGGAGGCAAGTTGTTTGGAGGCAGAGAATTGGCACATGTATTTGTTGATTTTTGCATGACAATGTGAGACAATTGTATTGTACTGAGAGCTCTTGGATTAGATTTTTGTATGATATTGTTTCATGATCCATGATATACATAATATATGATAGTGGGGTTTTTATATTTATGCTTTCCCCGTAAAACATATGTGTTATGTGCGATTGATCTTTCTTCTTGATATTGCAATTGGCGATCGTGTTTTAAATTCTGTAAGAATATTTGTAGAAGCGATTTTGTATTTAACAGTGACATATAATTCTTAGATCAGGAGAATCCAAGAAATACATAATTTGTATTAAAATTTCTACATGGTATCAGAGCACAGGATATTGTAGAAGCTGAGTTTGCGATTGGATAGAATTTGAATTTGCAAAAAGACTTTCTTGGTGCTACAGCTGATTCAAGATCGAAATGGCTTCCAATGGCTTGAGGTTGGAGTATGCACTCGATGACAACTCGAACTACATTTCTTGGAAGGACAAGATGGAGACAGTTCTCGAAGACAATGGCTTGAAGGAATTCATTGACAAAGATGTTTCTAAGCCAGATGTTGCAGACGTTGCAAATCTTGATGCATGGAAAAAGAAAGTGGAAAAGGCGAGGATGATTCTATTGGAGGGAGTACAAGACCGCATTGTCTCAAGCATCCATGGGAACACCACACCACATGAAATGTGGAAGACTTTGATGGATCTATTCCAAAATAGCAGTGGCCATAGTAAATTGGTGCTCAAAGATGAACTCAGGAAGATCAAGATGGAGAAGGGCAACTCCATTCCAAACTATTTCATGAAGTTTGTCCAATGTCAGGATGAGCTGGGGAGTGTGGGAATAAAATTTTTTGATGATGATTTGGTGAGCTTGGCTCTCCTAGGAATTCCCAAGAGTTGGCCCAGTTATCAAGACTCTATCAATGGAAGGGAAAAATTGCCAGATTGGGAACGACTATGGTCGGATTTGGTGCAGGAGGAGTTCAGGAAGAACACCATAGGTGACTCTTCATCAAAGCATGATGATGAAGAGGATTGTTCTTTGACTTCCAAGGCAAGGAAAGAGAAGGGGAATAAATTCCATTCAAAATCCGAGTCTAAAGGCAAGAAGATAGATTTGTCCAAAGTGAAGTGTTTTCACTATCACGGACATGGGCATCTCGCTACTAACTTTCTGCAAAAGAAGAAGAACAAGATGGTTGCTAGAGTTGCAGCTGGTGAAGCCCTTGCCTTGCAATTTGAACTTGACTTCTATTTGATCACATGTATGGCTTCAAGTGCATCAGGATCGGTGTGGTATTTGGATAGTGGCGCTTCCTTCCACATGACGGGAGATAAGGAGTGTTTTAGTGACTTGGAAGAGAGAGATATAAGAATTCATATATAGATGGGTGAAGATGGACGATAAAGTGCAAATGGAATTGGTAACATTACCTTTCAGAGGGAGTTAGGTAAACCATTTCAATTGAAAAATGTTATGCATGTTCTAGGTCTGAAGAAAAACCTGGTCTCAGTCGCAATGTTGGAGGACAGAGGCTATGATGTTGTTTTCAGTGATGGAAACACTTTCCTGTGACATAAAACAATGGGTCAAGTCAAGAATATAGGGATTTGAGTTAAGAATCTCTACAATATGGAGGTATATGGTTGTGCTGCCATGATGGGCAAGGTAGAAAAATTGGTGAGTCGGGATGAGGGTGAGTTATGGTATAGGTGATTGGGCCATATTCATCATGGAGCCTTGAAAATCATGCAAAAAATATCTACTGGACTTCCAATGGGAACACTTTCTCAGTTAGATCAGTGTAAGGGTTGCACCATGGGGAAGTATGTAAAGTCCACCTTTCATGAAAAGGACAACCGTGCTTCGGTGATCCTAGAGAGAATTCACACAGACGTGTGTGGACCATTCTCAGTTGCTTCAACAACAAAACATAAATATTATGTTATTTTTGTTGATGAATTTTCTAGTAAATGTTGGATCTTCTTCATGCAGAAGAAGGATCAAACATTCTCAAAGTTCTGTGATTTTAAAGCATTGGTGGAGAAAGAGTCAGGGAAGCAAGTGAAGGCTATGAGGAGCGATAATGGTGGAGAATACATCTCTAATGAATTCAAAGACTTATGGAGGAAACAAGGAATTCAAAGAGAATTCATAGCGCCTCATAGCCCACAGCAAAATGGGATTGCAGAGAGGAAGAATAGAATGATCATGGGTGCAGCACAAGCGATGTTGCATGATCAAAGCCTACCAATGCAATTGTGGGAGGAAGCATGCAATACTACGGTTTATGTGAAAAACTGTTGTCCTCATAGAGTACTTGGCATGAGTACACCTAAAGAAGCTTTCATTGGTAAGAAACTAGATGTTTCTCACTTTAAGATTTTTGGCTCATTTGTTTATGTGCATGTCACCAAGAATGCCATGAAGAAGCTAGAACCGACTGCTGAAGTTGGGATATTTGTGGGGTACACATAAACACCCAATAATTATCGTATGCATTTTCCTAACAGTAAAATGATTTTTATGCGACGAGATATAAAATTTGATGAGGGGAAAGCCATGCAGTTGTCGCTTGAGAGGGAGCTAGAATTGCATGTGGAGGAGGAACTGTTGGTTCCCAAAGATGAGTCTCAAGATGTGGATCAGACACATGAGGAGGTTCATGGAATGGAGGAAGCCACTCATGCAAAGCCATCCATTAGAAATAGTAGAAAGCACACCACGAAAGCTAATAGATTGAGACTAGATGTTTCACAGAATGTAGGAGCCCCTACTTCACAGCGCAGACAGAGATAGTCTCTTGATCGATTTACTGGATACATGGCTCTCATGAGAAAATGTATTGTGACTAAGCCATCTTCCTTTTAGGAAGCAGTGTAGGATACCACATGGCTATATGCAATTGTGGAGGAGCATGACTCCATTGTCAAAAACAGTGCATGGGAAATTGTCCTCAGACCGGTTGACAAATCAGTGGTAGGTTTGAGATGGATCTACAAGGTAAAGTAAGCTTCTGATGTGAGTGTGGATAAATACAAGGTCAGGTTTGTGGATCAAGGATTCTCACAGATCGAGGGGATAGATTATAAAGAAACCTTTTCACCTGTTGCACGATATTCTTCCATAAGGACCATCCTTTCTCTCTCAGCGCAAATGAGATAGCGCATTCATTAGATGGATGTAAAAACTGCGTTTCTCAATGGGATCATTGAGGAAGAAGTGTACATTGAGCATCCAGAAGGTTTTGAGACCTTTGACAAGGATTCACATGTGTGCAGACTCAAGAGAGCGTTGTATGGGATGAAGAAAGAACCTCATGCTTGGTACACTTGGATAGACAGTTATTTCAACGAACTGGGCTTCACCAAAAGTGAATCGGATGAAAACCTATACCAAATTGTGGTGGAGAGTAAAATGTTAATCATTATTCTTTATGTTGATGATTTAATACTAATTGGTGATGAGAAACTGATACATTGAAAGGAGGACCTTGCAAAGGAGTTCAAGATGAAGGATTTGATGCTTCTTCATTATTTCCTTGGATTGGAAATATGGCAGCGAGATGGTGAAATTTTTGTGTCTCAAGGAAAGTATGCAATGGAGATACTGGGTAAGTTTCACATGGAGGGATGCAAACCCATGGATACTCCTCTTCCAGGACACTGGAGGAAATAGGATGCTACTTCTGGAGAGCTAGTGGATGTGTTGACGG
>JASDQU010225654.1:0-10425 GCA_032191745.1 Picea mariana | reverse complement strand
AGGCAATAAAAGGCCTCTCGATAAGAAACTAAAGGGACCCTAAGAAAAATAATAAAACAAGACCTAACCAAGAGGATGAGAGGTATCATTACGAGCCGATCCATTATGTTCATAGGTATCCAACGGTATGACATTGCCACTATCTGGTCACCAAGCCAGGGCAGTGACCTTTGGTTGCATGGCCAAAGGAAAGGGGGTCTCATCACGAGCCAGCCTTATCATTTCTGTGAAGATATCAATGGGTAATGCTGTCAGCTCTGGCCACCAAGCCAAGGTAGCGTCCTCTGGTCAAACCTTGAAATAAAAAAAGAAAGAAAAGAAATGAATAAAAAGATAAAGGCAATAAAGGGCTTGGAAAAAATGCATCCATGACGGGTACAACTCGCCTCTTACAAAGGCACCCACAGACAACACCTGCCCTTGGTTTTACTATGACTGGACATCCCTAAAACCATATCACTGCATAAAACATGGCTTGAATGATCTTCTAAGGAAACTTTCCATCTCTTGTGGGTTTTGACCCAATAGGTTGTTCTGTCGGGTTCCTTAGCTTTGTATAGTAGATCTATGTAATATCTTTGAGCTCTTAGATGATATGTTAGGGATTTCATGCATATGTTTGATAAATTTAATGATGAGATATGATTTACATTGCTATGATCTCTGGGACTGATGAGCCCATGGAGGGCGTAGTCTTTGATGTGCAGGACCATACCCGGTGGACAGGTACAAGAGGACCGGTACACATGGGGAGATGATTAGTTCGGAACTCCATGGGGCTGAAGAGACCATCAGATGGTTGCTGCAATGGCAGAGACAGGACAACGTCATGATGAGCCCTTGCATGAAGAAGACAGAAGGACGCCCTCACCAGGACACTTTGGCATAGATTGACCTAAGGGGGATCACCCCCTGTAGATGAGATGATGGCTTTGATGGACAGGATGCCACCTAGGGCAGGCTGGACATTTTCTGGAGCATGTGGCAATGTGCTGGGACTGTTTGGCACATGTGGCAGGTTGCAGGAGCCCCAAAGGGGCCAACGTTTTGCCTTCTGGATGATGATGATGCCCAAAAAGGGCCAACGTCTCCCTCAGAGGGGCCTGACGTCTCCCTTTTAGCTCTTACTTTGACATTTTTAGCATTTAATGTGACAAATAATGGAATATTGTTAAGTCATCCTTGTCGGTTGTTTTTGATGACCTATTTTGTAATTCAAGGTCATTTGGATGATATAAATTGAGGACGTTGAGCCTCATTTTGGACATAACACAACTCACTCTCTTGTGAGAGAATTCTCTTTAGTCTTTTGTCTTGTTATTTGGCTCTTGGAGTTGAGGCGCTACAATTGGAAGGATTATCTTTGGCATGCATACGGTGTTTTTATCATTGGAAGGTGTTACAACTAGGGTTTGATAAGCTCTTCATGAATTTGTAAGTGTATTTTTCATAGAAAACTTCTTGATTGAATGGTTGTAGGTTTAATATATTACATGTATGGTTACATTGTTATTATTATGCTTAATCATTGAAACCCTAGGGAGCAAGCACACAAGTAGGTCCTTGCTTTATGTCCCCATGATAAAAGCTTGATTAGCCATTTGATTAAGAAGGATATAGCCTGGCCATTGCTACACTAGTTCTTCTTTTTCTGAGTTAGATTTGGAATATAAGTTGAAGAAGGAAGACGTCCTATGCCTAATTAAGTTTACACCTAGGGTTTTGACCTTTAGGGTTTGAAGAGCCTTGGCTCTACAACACTTTTCAGCCCTAGATTTATATTTTAAAGCTAGCCGTTTTGCCAAAGAGTCTTAAGGAAAGTGGGAGGAGCATGAGGCCTAGCTTAAGCTACACCAGAATGAGCCTCCTCCCCTTAGGGTTTTGACTTGGTGGCCCTGCCATTGCAGCACCATTAAGCCTAACTCTCCCGTCCTTAGGTTTAAATCTTTCCAAGCCTTTAGCCTCTCTCTTTGACTCCATAATACCATAGGCACTGGTCTAAAATTTGCAACGTTGAGTCTTTGGTTTTTCAAACAATCTTTCAAACTCTCTTAAATTGAAACCCTAACTAACCCTAGCGATTTACTAACCCTAACTAGCTAATGACGTCTTGCCTCTTTTTAACCTTTGCTTGGTTCTAAACTTGCGTCTAGGTCATCAAAGGATAGGCTTTGAGTTGTTGATCACTTTCATTGGCTTAATTAGCAAAACGTTCTTCTCTTTGTCTATCAAAACTAACCTAGATTAGGGCTGACGTCACCCTTTGTAGTATAGTGACGCAACAACAACAATATTTATATATGAGCATGTTTAATGCGTTGTGATAACATAAAGATTGATTTTATACATTGAATGCAAGCATCATTTTTTATTTATTGAAGAAGAAGTATTATATTGCCATTGTCTTTATTTGCAATTATTGACTTCGTCAATAATTACATTTATCATTGCTCATATATATTGAAGATAATCATTAGCATTTGAAGTACTAACCACTACTTGCACTGTTTAGTTTTATTTGCCTTGTCTCGCAAACAGGTGCATTTCTCAGTGGAAAACCTTCATCCTTGACTATCTCCCTTGGCAGTAATCTGTGAAAGGAAATCTTCATCTTGATCCTATAAAACTTAAGACCTTTCAGAGCCCCAGATTACTAGGGACGTCTCCCTTGGGATTAGCCACCCTAAATAGAAAGAGCTCCCCATCGAGGTGACAGTGGGTGGGGAAGCTCCTGTTACGCCAGTTTGAGTCCTACCTCCAAGATACTAAACCTATCCTACAAACTGAGCGATAACATTTTGGCGTTGTTTCCATGGAACACTGAGTCAATCTTCCTCAACGACAAATCCTTTGGTAAGCCTTGCCTCAAAGAACTTTCTCTTACAAGCTTACCTGGTGACTCCACTAGACTTTATTCCCCTATTATTTGATAGTTTCAAGAAGATTATCTGGCGACTCCACTGATGACGAAGGCAACAATGAATTCACAATGGGACCTAGGAAACTACAAACCTTTGGATATGAGTGAAATCCTGGGATATCCCAGAAAAATGCCTCCTTGTTATGAGGATTTCCTCCCTTGTTTTGCTGGCATCGATGAAGAATGTCCCAAGTCTCACATGAGAATATTTTGGAAATTCTTTCAACACTTCCCTGTCAGCGACGAGGCTGAAGATTTGGTGATGAAACTTTTCTCTGCTTCCCTGCATGGAAGGGCCAGAAGATGGCATGATAACCTTCCAGCTGCCAGCATCACTTCTATGAAACTTTTTGAAAATTTTTTCCTTGCAAAGTGGACCATGAAAATACAAGATATGCAATCATTGCTTAAAGATCTTGAAGGCATAAAGCAAACAGAGTCTGAGGTTGTCATATATTTTGGGGTTAGATTCCAGAGATTGCTCTACCAGATTCCACAAAGCCATCGTCCTGAAGGAAACTACCTCGTTTACCTCTATACTAATGGACTTCAAGGACATTTGGGATTCCTTCTAAATAAAAAGAATCCAAAAACACTTGCAGAAGATCACAACATGGCCATTCAAATTGAAAAGAGTCTCTCTTTAACCAAGACCAATACTATGGACACTCTCAGCTTGATAAAGCTAGTTTCCCTCAAAACCTTTGCTGAAGATCCACAGGAGAGAAAGGAACAAGTTTTCAACCAACAGAATGAGGATGCGATTAAGGAGCAAGAAACTAAGCAAGATGATGAAGTATCCACTCGTGCTCCTCCCGCTGATGAAGTCATCCAAGAACCTGTTTCTCCTGTACAACAAAATGAAGATGAGTTTAGTCACTTTCCACTTCAATATGCCAATGACATTGTGTATTCAGAAGATGAAGAAGAAAAGGAATCTTTGGACGAAGTTGATGGCCCTTGCTTTGCAATCAAAGATAAAGAAGCAGTCCATGAGGATGAAACAATGACACATGCTGAAAACACCAGAGTCCTCGAAGTTCCTGCACAAGAAGAAATAGTGAGTTTACCTCCTACCCTAGTTTTTGATAGTGCTTTACTTTGTGATGAAAAGGAGGAGGAAGATAGATTTTCAAATGTTTCAAAACCTGCATGTTATGATACAGATAGCGACACTGTTGACAATATTGATGAGTTCATACATGTTGGAAGACGTAGGTGGGATATAGTTGGTTATGACCTAAATCCCATCTATGACACTGAGAGTCATCTCCAGTTGTTTCCCTTGCAGTTGTCACAACATATTACTTCCGAACAATGGCAACAAGGAGATGAGGTTTTTACTTGTACCTTTCAGAAAACCAAGGATGACCTAGTACCTCTTTCCTCTGATTGCTTTCAGTCTTACCTTGAGTTTTTTTATGAGTACCCTTCTGAGCATTTGGATCCTTTTCATGCAGATGATTTCCAACCACCGCTGTGCTCAGATTTTAATACAAATAAGGACATTGTTTGCCCAAAGAAGGTTTCTCATGATTGTTCACCCCAACCACCTGTTGTTACTTTGCCATGCTTTTCCATTAAAGGTGTGTTTGGGAAATACCTTTTTTATGTTGAGTTTCCTTCTGAGCAAACCCTAGACTCCAAGGGTTGGTTGGATAATGCTAACTCCAATCATTTTTTCAACTTTCCCTTGATAATTTTCTAGTCATCTACTAAACCTTTGTCAATTCTTTCCTTGACTCTAGAGCATGAGGATGTCCTAAGTAACCAGTTTACAAGCCCTTTGAGTCGGTTTTCTGAACCTTGTATTTTTCATGACCCTCTCTTGGATAGGATTGAGTTCTTTTTTCAGAGATGGACTTGGCAGGATTTTGTCCCTCCCATCCGCCTCCATGAGTTAGACTTTGAGATTCCTGATGATGTGATATATGTTCTAACTCATGACTTTTTTGTGCTTTATTTGTCACTGTTTTGGTTTATGATGAAGCACAAAGGCAGGTATCAAGGAACATTACTAGATTGGCTTCATTGGTTGTTTGATTACACCAACATGCAGCCAACAAGTAAGTACAGGTAAGTCTTTTACTTTCTATTTGCATTTATGATTGCCTTGCATACACATGTTATATTTTGCGGGGTGGAAATACCACCCCACCTTTTGTCGCTGATGCTTTCTTGTGAAGTGTGAGAAGGTCACAGGTTTATGCCAGAGATTGCTGAGGTTCTCATGCGCTATACAGTTAGCACATGTCCCCGAGTTGGAGCCAGATGTTATCCCCGATATCCAGGGATAACTAGGAGATCATCTCTCGAGGCCCACAAGTCCTAGACATGGAGTACCAAGAGCGGGATTGACTTGAGCTAGGGATAACTAGGAGATCATGTCTCGAGGCCCACACGTCCTAGACATGGAGTACCGAGAGTGGGATTGACTTGAGCTAGGGATAACTAGGAGATCATGTCTCGAGGCCCACAATTCCTAGACATGGAGTACCGAGAGCGGGATTGACTTGAGCATGGCCTTGGAGGGCCTGTTATCGCCCAGTTTGTAGGAAAGGTTTAAGTAGCTTGAAGTCAAGGCTCAAACTAGCGTAACAAGAACTTCCCCACCCACTTTCACCTCGATGGGGAGCTCTTTCTATTCAGGGTGGATAATCCCTAGGGAGACGTCCCTAGTAATCTGGGGTGCTGAAGGAAAAGGATCAAGGGTTCAAGGCTCAAGGTTAAGGTAAGCTTTCCCTTCACGGATTACTGCCAAAAGGATAGTCAAAGAAGAGATATTTCACTAAAAGAACACCTGCTTGCGAGACAAGGCAAATGAAACTAAAATGTGCATACAGTGATTAGTACTTCAAAGTATCAATGACTATCTTAAATACATATGAGCAATAATGAATGTAATTATTGACGAAGTCAATGATTGCAATTAAAGATAAGACTTATAATATCAATTCCTTAATAAATACAAAATGATACTTGCATTCAATGTATAAAACAAATCCCTATTCTATCATAATGAAATAAATATCATAAATCTGCTCATATATATAATGTTGCTGCGTCACTATACTGAAGGGGTAACGTCAGCCTAGTTTCTAGATTAGTTAAGTAGGCAAAGAGAAGGACGTTTTGCAAATTTAGCCTATGAATATGATCAACAACTCAAAGCCTATCAAAAGGTGACAATACCACAACGTTTCAAGCCAAACAAGAGTCAAACAAGTATGACGTCACCTTAGGGTTAGGGTTAGGTTAGCTAGACAAAGAAGTGAACATTTTTCTAATTGGCCCAATGAAAATATTCAACACCTCTATGGCTATCAAAGGATGAGTCAGCCACAACTTTTAGTCCAAACAAAAGTTCAAATAAAGCAAGACATCATCAACAAACTAGGGTTAGTAGAAACGTTAGGGTTAGTTAGGGTTTTAATTCAAGAAAGTTTGAAAGATTGTGTTGAACATAAAAGACTCAATGTTTTAGTTTTAGACTAGTGCCTTGGGTTAATGGAGTCAAGAAGAAAGGCTTGAAAGCTTGGAAAGATTTAAAACTAAAAATGTCAAAATAGAGCTAAAAAGGGAGACGTCAGGCCCCTCTTAGGGAGACGTTGGCCCTTTTTGGGCATCACCAACATCCAGAAGGCAAAATGTTGGCCCTATTGGGGCTCTTGCAACCTGCCACATGTGCCAAACAAGCCCAACACACTGCCATCTGCTCCAGAAAACGTCTATCCTGTCCTGGGTGGCATCCTATCCATCAAGGCCATCATCCCATCTGCAGGGGATGATCCCCCATGGGTCAAATCTCTGCCCTGGTGAGGGCATCCTTCTGTCTTCTTCATGCAAGGGCTCGTCATGATTTTGTCCTGCCTCTGCCATCTCAACAACCATCTGATGGGCTCTTCAGCCCCATGGAGGTCCGAGATAATCATCTCCCCATGTGTACTGGTCCTCTGGTACCTGTCCGCCGTGTTAACTCCTCTAATAAACTAGTGGATTTATTTCTATTCTAGGTGATAGGTTGTGACCTCAAGTCATATTTTGAAGTTTCTGCAATCATTAAGCTTAGGTTTTTGGTTCTGTTTTAGAAAATAATGTGGTCCATGAAGTTTTCTTTTCCAAAAATCTCCATAATTCATTTTCAATAGCTAACTTATGTTCGAAAGTTGGATGTGCGCTGAGGAAAGTTTTGAATTTCCACAACTAAGGGACACTTTTCATTAATGGGTGCACTTTTGAAAGTGGTCGAACATTAAAAAGTTTTGAAAATCAGTTCTCGGGTGGTGCGCTGTGGAAAGTACACACTTTCCGCAGCTAAGGAGCCGTTCAAATTGATATGATGCACTGTTGAAAGTAATTACTTTTCACAGCTAAGGAGTGTCTTCTACAAAGCAGTGCACTATTGAAAGTGCATACTTTCAGCAGCTAACAGGGGTTTCTTCGCAGAGTCGCGCGCTGGTGAAAGTGGCAAGCGAGCGTTTGGCAGAGGCATTCTCCACGGGTTGTTGCTGCACGAAGCAGGAATCACGTGCGTGATATCCACGTATAAAAACCATGATGATGTGATCACCCCCACGTCAGAACAAATCTAAATCATGCATTTATAGGAGTGGGCAATCATAGAAACTAAATCATGCATATCAGATATGACTGTAATTTGAATTCATTCCAGAACCCACGGTCAACACTCATCACTTTCGGAATGGCGAGTTCGTGTTCGATGATGCAGGTACAGAGGAGGTACCGTCGGCCTGACACCATCAAATCAAACAAGGGTCTCATATCACAAACCGTTTCCAAAACACTGTCGAAGTTTTCATTCAATTCAAAATAGAGCCGAAGCCCAGACTGCTTTCAACAGTGCAGAACCTCGACTCGACTAAGCGGTTACAGGTATTACAGTGGTCAAGTTCTTGAGCTGAAGAATGGTGAGAAAACGCAGTGGCGTTTTACTCAAACGAGAATTGGATAACCTATCATTTTTAGAATCACATCCCGAGGTCCAGAGGCATTTTTCAAATGTGGGTTGCATGGAATTCGCAGAAAGGTTACAAGTTGGGTCTCACCAGACCACAGCTGAAGCCTTCGCCAAGACATTTGATGGTAACAAAGCTCGCGTTGGCTCTGTAGAAATCAAGGTGGATGAGGCTGTCATTGCCGCAGCTACAGGATTGCCAATAACTGGTCAAAAATGGTTTAAAACCACCGCTCCTAAGAATCTGGATTTCAGGGTCTATTTGAAAGATGGGTACAAGCACAAAGCATGGAGAAAAGGTATGCTCATTTCATATTTGGATGAAGAGTGGCAATATTTATTCAAAGCTATTCACATATACATTACATCAGAGGGAAGATATGACAAATTGATGATATATCACTTCAAGTTATTGGATCACTTCACAGGTAAGAGCCCCATCAATTTGCCTTATTTCTTGTATCACAGTTTGACTAAAGTATGCAAGAGGATTAGAGCTCAACCCTTGAGCGTGAAAACTACTTTATGTCACCTTGGCCTCATAAAATTGATCATCCTGCAAGAATTGAAGCAACAGGAGAGGAGCTGGGAGCACTTCCTGTTCTGAGAAGGTTTTGAAACCCAGAATCAGACTGCAAATGAGTAGATGGCAGGTTTAAAGAAGCAATTGTCTCCTCAGAGTAGCTCAAGGAGAAGAAGGGCCTTGCCAGGACCATCAGAGGACATAGTTTTTGAAATAAAGCATCACAGGCTGAAAAGAAAACTGAACTTCGAGCAGACTACAGAGCAGACTACACAGCAGAATTCAGGACATCCTACACAACAAAGTACAGGGAAGAATATCCTAAATTTTCCATACTCAGATTCAGAATCTGAGCAGAAAGATCAGTACCCTGCCATCAAGAGTTCTGAGCAATCAGCAGAATGTGCTCAGAACTATGAGACTTTAAATCATACAGAGCAGGGAGAATCATCAAAAAAACCCTAGATCAAATAAACCTCAGAAAATCAAACACCTCAAGGAGGTAATTGCCCAGTAGGAGGTCTTGGAGCGGGTGATAAAGGATAGATATAAAAAGTTATCTGACAACTTTGCCAAGACAAACGCGGCATTTGAAAGATTGGCCAAGAATACTGTCAGAGAGAAGAAAAGGAAGACTAAACTCATAAAAGACTGCAACAGCCTATGATGTATTACCAAGCACCTCAAGAAGTAGATCAGGGGGTTGAAACAAAAGTTGAAACGAAAGTCTCATCCAGACCTGAAGGTTCTTGCTCAGGTGGCCATCAACATGCAAGGTGAGAAGTCAAATGCCAACTAATTTTGGTTTGGAATCAATTTTGGAGGTGAAGGCTCTTTTTGTGCACTATCGGGACTTTCAATAGTGCCAGGCTAATATTTCATTACCCGTTAGCTGTGGAAAGCGATAGATTTCAACAACTAACCCGTGAAAAGTTCAAACGGTTGCGTTGTTGAAAGCTGGGCAAGCAAGTTTTGAGGCCGAAAACGCAACAATTCATTTCAAACATGTTTCGAAGATATGCCAGTGTATCAGGGGATTAGAAGATCGAATTATAGAAGTTCAACATCAGAGATTCGAGGGATTTTGGTTACACATCAAAAACTATTTCCTAAAAACTCAGCCACGAATACTGGAAAATTCAACAGTCATACACAGGTGTCATGTTACTTCACCACATTGCAGATGCTGAAGCTGAAGGAGGAAAATGGTGACTTTTGAAGACTGAAGACAGTTCGATCACTTAGTTTAGCTGTTGAAGACTTTAATTTTAAAGTTGTCTAAATAGAATAGAACTGTTTTTCATTTAATGACAGATCCATGTTTTTAGGATCTGTGCAACTGTTTGTAAGGGCTATAAAATGCATGTTTTGATATCAAACAAGGGTTCGATTTTGAGTGCTATGATGCTGCTACTGTAATCTAAAGACCTATTCTTATTTTATAAAAAATTGCAAGCTTCTTTCAGTTCTGTGTCAGATTTTCTCTTCTGTTCTTTTATAGCTTATAAATGGAAGTCCTTTGTTGAAGCTCATTCAATTTGTAGTGACTGTCATCTCACTGATTAATTGTCTTAGTTGATTATCATAAGTTATTTCTTGGTTGTTAGACCCATTTTGTTTGTTGGCATGAAACATAATCTGGTTCAATGGTTGTTTTCTTTCTCCCATTTAATCAAACTTTATCTGACCACGGTGCTAGAAAGCCTTGTGAGATTTTGTATCTCTAGATAGTCTTGAAAACACAGTCAAGTACTTAGATATTAATTTTGACCCAAAAACCATATCAAATATTGAGAAAACATTTCCCAAAAAAGATTTAGTTACCAGGCATCTCCGACTTACAGCCTAGGAGAGTTTCCTGGAGTGATAACACACCGGGTATGGTCCTGCACATCAAAGACTACGCCCTCCATGGGCTCATTACTCCTAGAGATCATAGCAATGTAAATCATATTTCATCATTAAAGTTATCAAATATATGCATGAAATCCCTAACATATCATCTAA
>JASDQU010225653.1:4436-17325 GCA_032191745.1 Picea mariana | reverse complement strand
TTGTTGGATTACTGAGGGGGGGGGGGGTGAATCAGTAATAGAGAAATTTAATCCTTTTTAACCATATAATCCAAGTGTTATATCAATGTATCATTATCATCCAATAAATGCAGAGTAAATAAGCAATGAACAAATGAACAATCATACACATACACAATACACCAGTGTTTTAAGTGGAAACCCAAAGTGGGATAAAACCACACAATTCTTTTTCTTATAAGTCTTGAAGAATTACATTCATTGGAAGCACCAACTTCCTTTGTTTTTCAGCTGCAACTAGAAGGAGGCTCCAACCCCCTAGTTTCTTAGGCTACAACCCGAGGGAAGCTCCAACTCCCCAATTCTCTGGCTAAAACCAGAAGGAGGCTACAAACCCCTATGTTCTCTGGCTACAACTAGAAGGTGGCTACAACCACTTGTCCTTGCCCCATCCGACCACTCTGAAGTAGAAGTAGAATTATGGAACCACCGTCACACTATCACTGTGAGATATACCGTTGTAAACATGTACCAATAAAACTGAACCATGCATAAACCTGTAATCAACCTGTACCATAAAAAAGTGCATCAACCATGCACCATCCTATACCAAAAAATCTGTAATCAACCTATACCATAAACAAGTGTATCAACCATGCACCAACCTGTAATTCCCCTTTCCAAATAAGAGCTCCAGAGAGGAGGCTTAATGGTCTAAACCACCCCGTTAGACTATAGCCAGGGCTAGAAAGGGGTAAACAGGGTCACTAGAGGTCACTACAGTCACCGGTGTTATATTTGGAAAGTGACATTGAGATAAAAAGGGTAAAAAGCGCTTTTAAGTCAGTATGGGGTAAAAATAGAAGTCAACAGTGAATTAAGGTTTCAACAATGATTTAGGGTTTTGGAAGTCAACAGTGAATTAGGGTTTAAACAGTGATTTAGGGTTTTGGAAAGCTATAAAGGAAGGGTCAGCGACCCAATTCATCATTATGCAGATTATAACTTGTCATTAAGGAGAAGAGGTGCATCTCAGGAGAGATAGTTCAGTGGATTCCAAGAGGAAGACACCAGTTGGATGATTTCGGTGTTGAGAGACACACCCTAGTCACCGGGGAGATCATTTAGGTCTTCCATCATTCTTCAGCAGCAGTTACACAGTGGTTAGTAGCAAGGTCGCATTCATCCAGAGTGAGGGCATAGCTTTTGAGAGGGTTTTTAGTCGACTTATCCCATCCAGGGAGAATTCTGAGATTTCCCTCCGACCCATTTGAGAGGAAGGCAAGGTGCAAATTTTTCCTAGTTCCTCATCAGATTCAGATGGAGGAATCAACTGGGGCGCATTTTCCAGACTGGGATGTGTGACACTTTTGGAGGATACATTTTTGGTTCAAGAGCGAGCATCATGCCATATTCAGGGAAAACCTTCTGACCCATTTCCTAGTAGACCAACGCTATCATTTTGAGACACATCTTGTCCAATTCTGACAGTGGAATCACTAGGTTGCATTTTTCCAGAGAAAGAGGGGTGCATTCCTCTAGGGGGATCCATTCAGGGTCCAAAATCACCAGCAAAAGGGTACAACAGTTACCAGTACCTATGACTAGAGCAGGGCACATCATTTGGGATAGTTTCCAGGCCATTATGAGAAGTACAACTCCCAGGGTGAACTTTCCAGACTTCCAGTAGTTACCATCAGAGCTGCCATAGTCCAAATGCATCCATTAATTCCACAGTGCTCCCATATTCCGGGTATTATCTTTTAGTTGATGATTTTTATTCCAGCTAAGATCCTTTGTCTGTTGATCTAGTTGAGTATTGTCAGTTTATTCAACCGCATTCAACCATTTTGTAATCCATAGAGATATCATAATATAAACTTTGCAGTCCTTTGTCGCATTTGTTATTTGTATGATAATTTATATGATGTGAATGATTAATCCTACACACACATTAGCAGTGTTTCCTAGACTAGCCAAGTCAATAACATTAGAGTGGTATCAAAGCTTTAGTCATGCCATCCTGCGACTAAAGACAATGATTGAAACAGAAGAACCAGAGGGCTGTGAACACGTAGGTGAAGAATATGTAACTTACAATAGGCATAAGGAAAGAAGGCATAGGCTTGACTTTCCCCCTTTTCATCCTAGCTCAGAGGAAGAGGAAGAGGCACACAGAGAAGTAGATAGAAGGGTAGAGCGTGAGGCTAAGTGCGAGGCAAAGAGGATGTTAGGATACATATATGAGTGACCAGAGTGTAGTGGCAAGGCCCCCGTAGATCCAGAGACAACTTTCATGCAAGTTATCAACGATATGTTAGCTAGTCAACGGACCATGTCTCATTCCTTGGCACAGGTGGTTGATATATTAGCTAGAGTGGGCACCCCAGAAACACAAGTCTCGCATGCAGCATAGGGGAACTCAGGAGAAGCCAGTAGATGTCAGTCACCCTCTCGCACATACACCTCTGCGAGTAGGATTCCCAAACCCTTGTTTCCAAGTTTCCAGAGGGAACACTTGGTAGCCACACTGCCACCGATAACACAGAGGCCACCCACTCATGCAGAGGACATTGTAGAGTATAGGAGGGAATATGCAACATTGGGTCATGACTTCCACTAGGACATGACCCTAGTCGAGGACTGTGGACTCAGACTCAGGAACCGTCCCAGAGAGCTACAGAGGGGAGGACCACAACAACAGTAGGGGGATAACATGGATTTCATTCAAAAATTTGGTAAACTCACCATACCTTCTTTCGATGGATCACGCAAATGCACTGCTGGAGCTTGGGTATAGAAGCTAGACACATACTATAAGCTCAACTAGATGATCGAGGAAGAGGCTATAAGTTTCGTGACATTACACTTGGAGGGTGAGGCACACGAGTGGTGGTATCATAGATTGGTGACATTGGGTCAAATACACATCACTTCCTATAGGGAGTTCACAGAGAGGCTCATGGATAGGTTTTATAGGAGGTATCCCGAGATCCACTTTAGAGATCTAGCCCAGTTGAGACAAACTGGCACAACAAAGGTGTTCATCATGGAGTTTCAGTGGGTATCTGTGGTAGTGACAGATATATCAGAGTCTAGGCTAATCATGCTATTTGCCAAGGGACTCACCGAGCCTTTGAGAGGATGGGTGAAGGCATACAGGCCTCCCACCTTGCAGGATGCCATCCTTTGCACTCGAGATTTCGCAGACTCAGTGCCAAAGACTAAAAACTTTTCCAAACCCTTCGTATCCTAGAAGGATTGAGACAGGAAGACACTCCAGAGAGAATAGAAGGGTAAGGAGAAGTTGGATGATGAGACTAGGTGAGAGATTATGAGGAAGAATCTTTGCTTCAACTGTAGAGACCCTTGGGTCCTAGGCCATCGGTGCATGGGCAAGGGAGATATTCATTATATTGAGGTGGCAGTAGATAGTGTGGATAGCGAGGAGGAGGAGCAGGACATTGGATCCACTAGCTCAGAGGAGGAGTCAACACAGGTAGAGGAGAAGCCTCCCCGTATACCTCCAACACCAGCAGGAGCCCATCCTCGAATATTCCGACAGTTACCTGAGCAGGCTAACAAGAGGAAACCAACAAAGGGAGGAGTCATAGTGACCCTTTCTAGTGTTCCCAGGTATGACACCCTCCAGGTCAAAGGGAATATTCAGGGGCAATGGGAAATCACTCTGATAGATGTTGGGGCTACCCACAACTTCATCGACGCTTCACTAGTATTGAGATGAGCACTTCAGACAAAGGATTTTGAGGGGTTTGACATTGCAGTAACAGATGGGCACACAGTGGAGTGTCTAGACAGAGTTCCAGACTTGGAGGTAAAGTTAGGAAACTATACAGTGAGAGATACATTTTATGTGGTTGACCTATCTGGCACAGATGTGGTGTTGGGAGTCGAGTGGATGATTACCTTGGGAAAAATCAAAACCAATTACCAAACCTTGGAGATGGGATTCAAAGACCATGATGGGAAGAAGGTTGTTCTAAGAGGTACTTTGACAAGACCACCCAGGACAGATTCATCCAAGAGGATGGAGAGGATATTCAGACATGGAGAAGTAGCATATGCTGTCAAGTGTTTGATCATTACGAGGAATGATTCAGAGGGTCAACAAAAGTACCATACAGAGAACAAGGATTTAATAGGATGACATCAATAGGTCTTTGAGGCAATTTCACCAGGGAGACCACCTAATAGGGGGTTTGAGCGCACCATTGAGTTGGAGGAGGGGGCAAAACCTATGACCATCACCCCCTATCGTCATCCTAGGAGGTTCAAGGATGAAATAGAGAAGGAAATCAAGGAATTGTTGGTGATGGGACACATCAAACCGAGCAACAACCCATTTTCTTCTTCAGTTGTCTTAGTTCTGAAGACGGATGGCACCACGAGGATGTGCATTGATTACCGAGCCTTGAACAAGAAAACCATAAAGAACCGGTACCCTATCCCATGCATTGACGAGTTGATGGATGAACTTTATGGGGAAATTTTCTTCTCAAAGATTGATATACGCTCTGGATATCATCAGATCAACATCCAAGAGCAGGACATAGAGAAGACAACATTTCGATGTCATTTTGGACACTTCAATTTCCTGGTTATGCCATTTGGGATAACCAATGCACCCACTACGTTTCAGTCTTGCATCAACCATATATTCAAGGAGCATTTAAGGAAATCAATCTTGGTTTTCTTCGAAAACATCATGATCTATATCCGATCATGTCAAGATCATATGAGGCACCTGGATGAGGTATTGGGCATCATGGAGGCATAGTCATTATATGCCAAAGAGTCCAAGTGCGAGTTCGGTATGACAGAGCTACTTTAATTGGGCCACATCATTAGTGCACAGGGGGTACAGGTGCACCAAGAGAATATCAGGGCCATTCTGGATTGGCCGACGCCCATGAATGTGACAGAATTAAGGAGTTTCTTCAGGAAGTGCAACTATTACAGGCGGTTCGTCCATGGTTTTTCTTATCTTGGAGAACCACTAACAGATCTTACCAATCATGGGGCCTTCATATGGACTGAGAAATTACAATTATATTTTTATCACATGAAGGAAGTCATGGGCACTTGTCCAGTGTTGGCACTACCAGACTTCACCTTGCCATTTGTACTAGAGTGTGACGCATCCAACAAAGCAATTAGTGCAGTTTTGATGTAGGGAGGACACCCCATTGTATTCGAGAGCCGAAATCTTATTCATCCTAATAGGTTGTACTTCATTTATGACAACAAAATGTTGGAAATCATGCATGCCTTGACCAAGTTCAGACAATATTTGGTGGGCAACAAATTCATGGTCAAGACCAATCACAACAGTTTGAAGTATTTCCTTGAGTAGAAGGACCTCAGTGAGTGCCAACAGAAATGGGTGATGAAGGTACATGCATTCGAATTTGACATAGAGTATGTCAAGGGGAAGAAGAAAATTGTGGCTGATGCACTATCAAGGAGACTTGCGACATGTTCTTTGATGGAGATTTCAGCAGATTGGAAATCCCACTTGTTAGTGGAATATTCCAAGAACAAGCTCACTTGTGAGGTGATGGATGGATAGATACAAGATGACTAGTATAGGGTCATTGACGATGTCATATTTTAAAAGGATAGAATCTACTTGGTGCCAAATTCAGGGCTTAAGAAGAAGATCCTCACCGCAGTTCATGATTCACCTCTAGCAGGCCATTAGGGGTTTTTCAAAACCTATAGACAAATCAAAGAGAGGTTCTCATGGAAGGGCCTCAAACAAGATGTTATGAGACAAGTCAGTGAGTGTGTGACTTTCCAGCAGAACAAGTTAGAGCATGCTCTTCCAGCAGGGCTACTTCAGCCACTCCCCATTCCATAGCAGAAATGGGAGAGTATATCTATGGACTTCATCACAGGTCTACCCAAGGTCCAGGGTAACGACTGTTAGTATGTAGTGGTCGACAGATTGACCAAGTTTTCTCACTTCTATGTCATACCGATAGAGTAAAATGCAGTTCAGGTAGCCGAGATTTTCTTCTGGGAGATCTCTAGACTTCATGGGTTGCTGAAGAACATCATCAGTGACAGGGACAGTCGTTTCATAGGGACATTCTGGAGAGAGTTGTTTCGGTTGGTGGGGACAAAGTTGACACTTAGCACCAGCTATCACCCTCAGACAGATGGGAAGACCGAGATTGTCAACAAGTGGGTTGAAGGGTATTTGAGAAACTATGTAGGAGGACAACATAGAACGTGGGTAAAGTGGTTACATTTAGGAGAACATTTCTACAACACCACCTTCCACATGTACATTGGTATGACACCCTTCCAAGCATTGTACGGATATGATGCTCCCACTTTGGTAGACTTGGTATTCGGGGAAAGCAGAGCTCCCAAGGCCAAGGATTGGATCATAGAGAGTCGGGAGATTCTCAAGTTGTTGAAAGAGAACCTGTAGAGAAAAATCAACAGAAGATAATTGTGGACAGGCACAGGATAGAGAGAAAATTTGAGGTTGGAGATTTGGTTTTCTTGAGACTCCAACCCTACAGACAATCATCTTCAAAGAAGAGTGGGGCTGAGAAGCTCAAGCCAAGATTTTATGATCCTTACAGGATCATGCAATGAGTAGGTGAGGTTTCTTACGAGCTAGAGCTTCCAAAGGGGAGAAAGATTCATAACGTGTTCCACATGTCTTGCCTCAAAAAGGCAGTGGGAAAATTCATTAACACATCAGAGGATCTTTCCCCATTGCATGAGGAGGGAAATTTGGATTTAGTTCCAGAGGAGGTTTTGGAGTTCCGAGAGCGAAAACTGAGGAGTAGGGTCATCTGAGAGTGTTTGATTAGATGGAGAGGGATTCCAGTAGAGGATGCTACTTGGGAGAGTGAGAAGGTGTTGCAACACCCTGGACTAGTATTGCTTGAGGACAAGCAATTTTGGGAAGGGAGGAATATAATGTCCCTTTCCAAATAGGAGCTCCAGAGAGGAGGCTTAATGGTCTAAACTGCCTTGTTAGACTATAGCCAGGGCCAAAAAGAGGTAAACAGGGTCACTAGAGGTCACTACAGTCACCGGTGTTATATTCAGAAAGTGACATTGAGCTAAAAAGGGTAAAAAGTGCTTTTAAGTCAGTATGGGCTAAAAATAGAAGTCAACAGTGAATTAGGGTTTCAATAGTGATTTAGGGTTTTGGAAGTCAATAGTGAATTAGGGTTTCAACAGTAATTTAGGGTTTTGGAAAGCTATAAAGGAAGGGTTAGCGACCTAATTCATCATTATGCAGGTTATGACTTGTCATTGAGGAGAAGAGGTGCATCTCAGGAGAGATAGTTCGGTGGATTCCAGGAGGAAGACACCAGTTGGCTGATTTCAGTGTTGAGAGACACACCCTAGTCACCAGGGAGATCATTTAGGTCTTCCATTATTCTTTAGCAACAGTTACACAGTGTTCAACAACAAGGGCACATTCATCCAGAGTGAGGGCGCAACTTGTGAGAGGGGTTTTAGTCAACTTATCCAATGCATGGAGAATTCCAAGATTTCCCTCCGACCCATTTGAGAGGAAGGAAAGGCACATATTTTTTCTGGTTCCTCATCATATTCTGATGGAGGAATCAACTGGGTCACATTTTCCATACTGGGACGTGCGACACTTTTTGGTGGATACATTTGGGGTTCCAGAGCGAGCATCAGGCCATATTCAGGGAAACCCTTCCAAACCATTTCCTAGTAGACCAAGGTGGTCATTTTGAGACACATCTCCTCTGATTTCGATGGTGGAATCACTAGGACACATTTTTCCAGAGAAAGAGGGGCACATTCCCCCAAGGGGATCGATCCAAGGGCTAAACTCACCAGCATAAGGGTCCGACAGTTACCAGTACTGAGGACTAGAGCAGGGTGCATCATTTGGGACAATTTCTAGGCCAGTTTGAGAAGTACAGTTCCCAGTGTGAACTTTTCAGATTTCCAACAGTTACCGTTAGAGCTTCCATAGTCCCAGCGCATCCATTGATTCCACAGTGCTCCCATATTCCGGGTACTATATTTTAGTTGCTTATTTGTATTCCGGCTAAGATCCTTTGTTTGTTGATCTAGTTGAGTATTGTCAGTTTATTCAGCCACATTCTACCATTTTGTAATCCACAAAAATATCATAATATAAAATTTGTAGTCCTTTGTCGCATTTGTTATTTGTATGATCATTTATATGCTGTAAACGATTAATCCTACACACACATTAGCAGCGTTTCCTAGACTATCCAAGTCAGGAACATTACACAACTTGTACCAAACAATCTGTAATCAACCTGTACCATAAAAAAGTGAAACCAACCATGTACCAAGTATGTACCAATCATGTGTCAAGTACTCATCAACTATGGCTCATCAATATGTACCAACATCATCAACTATACACCTCATGTATGTGCCAACTCATCAACTACTTCTCTCAACCATGTATCCAACTTGTACCTCAACCAAAAGCCCTCATCAATTTCATCATCCATATATGATTTGTAACTCTATAATAGACCTAGTGTATATGATCACATACCTACAAACCTTCCTTAACTTTAACAACAAGAGACTAGTATTTTCATCATGTTATCTCTCCAATAAACTCTCCTAGGTTGAAAATCAGAGATGCTTGGTAACTTAAAATATGAATAGGTTTATGATTATGTTGGGATAAAATGGGATAACTGACCTACTAAATCATATCAAAACAGTCAAAGAATATATAATTGGATGAGACAGTGATTTCAAGAATCAATGATCAGATGAATAGCATAATAGTGGATGAAGAATACTATACTTACAAACCAGATCACACATGTGATGGGTCGGATAAGATAGTGCAGGTATCACTATTAAATCAAGCTTATGAGTTGACCAATGAGATAACAATCATTGGAAACTAAGACAAAATTGAATCAAAGTGAAGATTACTATTAAATCAAGCTATGAACTGACTAATGAGATGACAGTCCTATTGCAGTTAAGATAACTTGAATGAAAGCATAGAAAAAGTAAGAAATGACAATTTGATATTAATAGAGAAATACGACTCTGATCTGTATTACATATCTATGACAGTCTATTAAAAAGAAGCATGGTATTGTATCCAGAATTAAATCCTCAGTCCTACAAATGAACCCCCACTTTGTTCATCGCATATCCTTAGCTTTATAGCTTTACAATAAAATATTCAGATCCTAGAAGAATGGATCAAACTTGCTAAAAATAGAAAGTCAAAACAATTTTTACAAAAAGAAAGGAGATGAACCTAGAAAATAGGTCAATTCCTTATTTCATGGTCTTCATATTATCTAGAAACTTTGTGCTATGCAGAAAATCCTTCCAAGGCTATTTGATATCCTTTGATGAAGATAAATTTGAATTTTCCAAATATAGATAAAACGCTGATTCATTGCCCCTCAAAATAGGTGTCAAATCAACTTGAACATCTCCTCTAACTCCTTTGCATCAAAATTGGATCTTAGATTGGACATTATAATTCAATATCTATCTTTAAAAAGAGTTTTCAAGAGATTTGTCCAAGTAAAACTTCGATCTGGGAAAAAATACACCTTCGCTGCTTGTCTCAGGTTTCACCAGCTATTTCGTCTTAAGATATGCTAATTAGCTGATGAAAGCTTCGCTTTTCATCAGCTAACTGGTTATAATTCTGCCTTTTGCGGTGGTGAAAGTTCTGTCTTGGTCAAAAAGGAAATCTTCAAAATGGGTATACTCTACCTCCATGACTGCTATCTATTCTTTTAGAATTTGAACCAAATTCTTTTATTGTCTTCTTCAATTTGCTCCATATATTCCTTTGGCAACAAAATGATTAATGAGCCAATGTACTATTTCTTTCCAAATCTGTAACATCAAGCACTGCTTTGACAGTAATTCAATTCTAAGTTTTGATCTTGCCTTTTTATGAGGCATATGACAGATTTTATCAATCAATGGATGGTTGATGTTCACCATAGTTTCTTCTATGAAATGAAAGTTATAGATCTGCAAATATTATCCTCGACCTGTATAGAAAATTATTGCATATCTAATGACAAGGTCGCTGGTATTTTATTGTCATAATTTCCTCCTTTTTTGTAGTAGATTCAGAAGTAGATCCATTAGCAGGCTCTTTTCTTTCTCATAATTTTCCCAGACTTTCAAACATTGCTCGAACAACCAAATCCATATCTTCCACAGTTATGTGGTCAAAAATTTCAGCCCTGGATAAGAACCATACCATGCAGCATAACACTGTGAGTGCTGAGCACCAACACCAATCGCAGCTCCATTTGGTCCTGTCAAAACAATGGGAACAAAAAATTGACTCGCAGACATATAATATGTCTTGGCTATAGAATTTATTATTTGATCAATAGCCTACATGGAAAAATTGAAGGTCATGAACTCTACAATTGGTCGTAACCCATAATATGCTGTGCCCACACTAATTCCAGTGAAACCTGCCTCAGTGATTGGGGTGTCTAGTACCCTGTCAGGTCCAAACTAAATATGGAAAAGGATTTTGCAGCATTTAAAACCCGATCAAGATCTGACTTGGATGTGTTTATGTTACACTGAAATCAAAAGGATGAAATCATAGTTCTTCCTCTCTTGAGTCTTTTCATTCACAGCAGAAAGAAGATAATTTAAACATCTACACTAGCCTCCTTGCTGTAGAACATCTTCTTCAAGAGTTGTCTGCTAAAGGTGAAGAAAACTTAGTTGAACAACTTGCAAAATTTTACAGAGCCTCATATCAGACCTCTTTCCCATTAGAGAATTCACCTCCTTTACATCCCCCCAATGTTGAAGAATCAAAGAAAAAACTATCACCTCTCTCACCCCTGATCATTATGGCTACACCACCTCCTTTGACCAAGATGCAACAAATCCTAGCTTCTAGGTATGTGCCACTTATATTTCCAAACCCGGTAGCAGCTATGCCGATAGGAGACTATCAGAAGTATATGCCCAAATTCACAGGTGAGGGCGATGTGACTGCTGAAGAACATATTGAGGCCTTCTACAGTTATGTTGAAAACCTTAATATTGAGGAGGAAGATGTTTGGACATGAGTTTTTGTCCAAAGTTTAGACGGCCATGCTAGGAAGTGGTTCAAAGAACTCCCTGCTGGTTCAATAGCTGGCATTGAGCAATTGGATGATACCTTCTTGAAACACTGGGGTGATAGAAGAGATTTTCTATACTATATCATTGAATTTGGAAATCTAAGGAAACAAAATGGCGAGTCAGTCTCTGATTTCACTAAAAGGTTTAACCGGATGTACAGTAAAATACCAACAGAGATAAAACCTTCAGATGCCTCTGTGAAAATCACATATTCCGATTCTTTTGACTCAGAGTTATGTTTATTTTTAAGAGAAAGGAGGTCACCAACACTATCTCTGATGCAAGATGTTTCCCTTAAGGTGGAATCAAATATTTTGGCTCCTCAAAAGCTAAAGGGAAACTCTGATAGGAGAAGGCCGAGAAATGAATCTTCTTCTTCATCAAATGCTGACCCAAAGTTAGATAAAATGGCTAAGATGTTAGAGTCTCTAACCTCTAAGATATCTAAGCTCAAAATTGAAAATAAGCAGCCTGTCAAGGGAAGGGGCACTTATGATTATGTAGGTAGAAACCCAAATCAAAATCCCAACAACATCAAAAGAAATAATCAACCAATGCAGATTTTGCAAAGAGAAAGGAATCTTACTGAGGATCAGAGGATAAAGGCTTCTCTTCAGAATGTTGTGATGGACGAAGATGAAGGTGATTATCAAGAAGATGAAAGTCTAGCCATTAAAAGCCTTGAACACTCCATGGAAATTGCACAAGACTGTGAGACTTTTACTCCCATTGATGAAGGTGAAACATCAAAGAGTAAAAATTCAAAGAAATCACAAAAAATTAAGTAACTGAAAGAGGTGATTGCACAACAGGAGGTTTTGGAAAAAGTAATCAAGGCAAGATACAAATCCCTGTCTGACAATTTTGCAGAGACAAATGCAACATTTGATAAGTTGGCTTGTGAGAGTGTCAAAGACAAAAAGAGAAAGAAAAAAATCACCAAGGACTATAACATTTTGTGGTGGTTAGCAAAACGCCTTAAGAGGAAAATTAAGAAATTGAAGAAGTAGAGTAAGTCACATCCAGATCTACAGGTATTGGCCCAGGTTGCTGTGAATATGCAGGGAGATAAATCAAAGGCACACTAAGTTTTTGGTAAAACAACACTTTTGGAGGTGAAAGTTTCCTTTTTGGCCAAAGACAGAACTTTCACCAGCGCAAAGGGTAAATTTATAACCAGTTAGCTGGTGAAAAGCATAACTTTCACTAGCTAACCAACAGATTGTAAGGTAAATTAGCTGGTGAAAGTATATAAAGAAATTTTTGGAAAGCTAAGCTGGAGCAAGGCAATTTTGAAGTATTTAAAAAGGGTTTGAGAGCATCAAAGGATTAACCACCTAATCAAGAAACACTCAGCATCAAATATTCGTAGAGATTTTGAGACCAAACGCTAAATTGGTCAACTAAAGTTTCGGTTATGGTTATTAAAAGAGTCCAGCTACAGAAGACAGGTGCCTTTACCCTTCCATGACACAAAAGAGTCCTAAAGGTGATGAAGTATAGATGTCAAGATCAACATAGAAGACAGTTTGAGTTTTAGGAACTAGTCTTTGCTTATCAATTGTATTTAGTTAGTTTATTTTCTATATTTAGATACAGATCCAAGTTTTCAGGATATTAAAAACCGATTGTAAAAGTCTATAAATGCCTATCTTTTCTAAGAGATAAGGGTTCAAACTGGGAAGACATTTTTGGCTACTGTTATAGACTCTTATTGGATAATAGAATTACAGTCTCCTTTTGCTTTCAA
>JASDQU010225651.1:0-12592 GCA_032191745.1 Picea mariana | reverse complement strand
ATATATAGTACCCTCAACAGTATAACCGTACACTGCCAGCTGTACTGGACAGTTGTACTTTCTATTTCTGTCTTGCTTTGAGCATATATAAGCTCAGCTATTTCCTATTGTTAGTATGACTTCTGAATCTCTTCAGTTCTGTTCTGTACTTCTTCATATATTTGAATATACTATTCTTTTCTCTCTGCATTTCTCTGTCCTTCACAATTTATCATAGTTGTCTCTGGAGCTATGTTCAGACTCAATTATACTTGCTGTCATTTACTTCTGATGCAAAATCTTTGGTTGGTTGTTTGTGCTATTCTTTTAGTTATTGAACACAATATTGCCTTCGCTCGTATTTCCTATCATGAAGTAATTCTTTATTCAAAATCTGTAAAAAAATCTTGATCTTTAGACTTTAAACTTTAGTTATAGCTAAAATGCTAGAATATACTTTCTGATAACAAAAGCTAGTTAAATTTTTACTGTGTTGCTGGGCTGTTGCTGACCCTTCAGTATGATGCCCTTCAGAGATCCACACAGCAGAGAGGATTCTGTGTAATGATGGTGCAGCAGCCACAGACAGATCTGTCCAGCAGCGTACTACCCCTGTAGATCTGCCTTGGTTTCTCTGTACAGTGATTATAGAGTGTATGAACAGCAGTGATGGCAGAGTTATGGTGCAGCAGTGTGAGGAGGCACAGGAGCAGTGGGTTTATAGGCTGAAGGTGTGCATGCTTATGCATGCACCAGCTTTAGTCCCCTTTCTATTTTAGTATGCTAAATTGGAATGGGTTGTTTTTATCAATAAGTCTTTTTAGAAGGACTTACATTAAGTTGTTTTATTTATGTTTTTTTTAAGAATTAGAATGGGTTGTTTTTATCCATAAGTCTTTTTATAAGGAAAAGTCTAAAAGTTTAAATGTTTTATTTTTTTTATTTTTTTTTGGTAATTATTATTGAAATCTGGCTATATAGTTATGTAATTGTTGGTGAAATGATAATTTTATATTGTTTAAATTGTATTTTTGAATACATAAATTGATTCAATGCCTTAAAAAAATCTCTAAAACATTAAAATTGTGCAATATCAATAACAACTAAAATCTACAATTCCAAAGATTCTTCTAAAAAATATTTAGACTACATACCTTTATAATACAGCTTTGATATATTTGTAAAATGCTTTCAGTCACGCAGTTTTGTAGAAATAAAGCCCAGAGCTTGAGTCAAAAATAAAAGAGTGCAGATCCCAAGAAGGCTTGCATGCCTCTGGAGCGTATTTCCTCCTTTAGCATGAGTTTTCATGCACGTTGGGCGCTAGGGCAGAGTTAGGCCAATTTGATTGTAACCCATGACCTCTTGTTTCGGTTTTACAAACAGGGTGTGGGAGTAGAGTTGTTAATTCATTCTTTCTTGAATTGAGATAAGTAGTTTCGTTAGTTTCTTGCAGCAGATTTCTTTCCCAAAATTAATGAAAAAGTAGTAACAAGTTTGACAGTTCACTTAGCTTTAGCTGTTCACACGTTTTCAGTGTGGTTAAAGCTTTTTATTTCTAGCTATTAGGGTTTTTATCCAAGTGTAGTAGAGCTGAAAATGTTAACAGGGTATGTGGAAGGACTGGCACATATTGATTCATATATTCATTATATTTGTAAATCACAGATTTTGTTAGTTTTTGTTATAATTTTGAATGTTTATTGTTTTGTCATCATTAATTAGAAGATCAAAATTATATTTTCATTGTTTTTATTTTAAGAAAAAAAATAGATATTTTAAAGATAAAAACAATTTTTGATTTTATTTGTTTGTTATAATTTTGAATGTTTATTGTTTTGTCTCCATTAAATTAGAAAATCAAAATTATTTTTTCATTGTTTCCAGTTTAAAAAAGAAAAAAAAATTTCAAAGATAAAAACAAATTCTGGTGATGAACTTGTTGGACAAGGCTTTCAAGTAAAATAATTTGTAAAATTTGTGAGACTAATAATTTAGAGAATGAAAAGTACATTCTTTTAAAATGCCTAATCTAAAAAACATTAAATTTAATTTTTAAAACATTTATAATAAACATAATTCCATAATTTATTAATTTATAAAAATTTAAAAAAAATTCAAAAATTTCATTTCCAAATTATTAATCATAAAAACAATTAAATAAAACCATAATAATTATTTAAATTTATAAATTAAAGTTGATTTTAATAGACAATCTTCTTTATCATGTTTAATCTATATTGTATAGCCTCAATGCTTGTAACTAGATAAGTCCAACTAATAACATTTATCATTATATTATTATATTATGAGATTATTCTTACTTTTTCAATTTATTATGACATTATTCTTACTTTTTCAATTAAGTAACTAAAGCATATTGAAAATGTATTTTCGGAAGCAAATGTAGCCAGATGCTATTAAATGCAATATGAAAATAGTTTGTGCAGGATGAATAGTTGAAACGTGAGAATGTGTCCAAGTGCCATTTAGTTGATAGTTTGGATTTTTTTATGTCTAAACATTTAGTCAGACTTTATATTGGTTGTGTGTATTAAACAATGTTATCAAAACTGAATGGGTAACCAAATAAAAAAATTGAAATCTAATAACAAAAACTGGTTAACTTAAAAATAAATAATATTCAAATTTTGATTATATATATAATCATGTGAATCCAAGTCAGTATCCATGTGAATCCAAACCATTATTAAACAGTTTCTCACTATTTTTTTTTCCCTTTGTTTAACAATATGAGAAATTTGTAAAAATAATTTGCAATTGGAACATTTACCAACCGTCTATGTATGGCTCTAAACTTTACTGCAGTCCACTATAAAATACCAGCACAGGAGCTCCAATAACATATATTTCATTAAATAAGCAAAGCAGCTGATATACATTAAATATCCAACAAACAATTGTAGAAAGAAGCATAAAAAAACCTTTTTATAGCTGTTGTAGATTGACTCAAAAATATCTACAATGGATAAGTTTGTGGTTTCGCTGCAAAAAAGTGTCTACGCACTCAGCAAATGAACCACACCAGTAAATCTATTCCTGTTGTAAAGGAAACGACCCATTTCCTCAAACAACGAATTTATCCACACAAAAAATCGCTACAGCAATAAACAGAGCGATTTCGGTAGTGGAAAGCGCCCTCAAGCAACAATGAACTCGACCCTCTAANCCCTCACAAGATTATCTCAGCCTCCACACTTGGAAAACATCAGTCCACAACTCAGTTCGACTTTCTCTCAACCCAACTCTACCTCTTCAAGGGGATTCGACCCCTACACAACAAACTAATTCGGCCCTCTCAGTAAATATTACAACTACAAGTATTTCTCCCCCTCTTTAATGGATAACTCGACCTCCTTCAGCTCAAATTTCAGCCACAACAATGAAGCTCCTCTGCCACAAGAGAATAACCTAACCTAACCAACAAGAGAATAATTTTCCTCCAAATGAATAACTCGACCCCCAATGAAGAATACTCAGCCACCTACGAAATATCTCAGCCACACAGAGAGATCTCAGCCACTATTGAAGTGCAAAGAGAAGATCTGAATGATCTACTTCTCCAATGACCAATTAAGGTGGATAGTCTCACCATTGAAACCAATCTTTGAATTCTCTTAGGATTTTCGTCCCAAGAGTTCACAAAGCCACAAAACACTCTCTTAAAGAAATTTTAGAAAATGCCAAGTCAAGAATGAGAGAGGGGTGCCTTATTTCCCCTTTTATTCTTTTGTTGACCCTTTGGCTACCTTTTACATTTTAATAAGTTTAAGTGATTTTTCATCTTCCCCATAGTTAGTTAGACACCCTTTTTAATTATCTTCTCAATGCCACCCTTTTAAAAAATAATTTAATTCCCGCTCTGGTGACTTTAATTAATTATTAATTTATTTTTTTCCAATGACTATAGCTTACGGGAATTACTTAGGCTATTTCGTCGATCTCTCAAGAGCTCATTTGGAAAGGGACATTATAGTCTTCACTTCTCTAGATTGTTTGTCCTCAAACAACTGTAAATTTGGACGCTGCAAGATCTTATCACTTTCCCATGTGGAATCCTATGATGGTAAGTTTTTCCACCCGACGATATACTCTCGAATCACCCTGTTTCGTAACTTTCTTTCTGAGATCTCCAATACCTCCTCAAGAACCAATACCAGTTGCCCCTCCTCATCCAATGGAGGTAACTCTGTCAAAGTAGTGATCTGTTGTCCCAAATCCTTTTTGAGGCACGAGACATGAAACACATTATGAATTTTGCTTCCCTCCAAAAACTCCAACTCATAAATCACCTTGTCAACTCTCTCGATCACGAACTCATAAACCACTTTGCCAACTCTCTCAATCACCTTGTAAGGTCCATAAAATTGTGGCTTAAGCTTCTTTGCTCCACTTTTCTTTAGGGAAGACCATCTGTATGGTTGTAGCCTCAAGGATACCAAGTCTCCCACTTCAAAAGTGTGCTCGACCCTACGCATGTCTACATATACCTTCTGTTGATTCTGGGCCATTTGTAGGTTGTCCTTGAGAGCTTTGAGTATGTCCTGGCTCTCCTAAATCCAGTGCTTGGCTTTGGTAGCCATGTTATCACCAAATATCAGGTCGACAAAAGAAGGAGCATCATAACCATATAATGCTTAGGATGGTGCCATACCGATGGACATATGAGAAGTGGTGTTATAGCAGTGTTCCCCCAAATGTAACCACTTATCCCATGCCTTCTGCTATCCAGAAACATAGTTACGTAAGTACTTTCTAGCCATTTGTTCACAATCTCTATCTGTCCATTCGTTCGAGGGTGGTAACTAGTGATGGGAGTCAATTATGTACCAACTAACCTGAACAAATCCTGTCAAAATGCACCAAGAAACCAGCTATCCCCATCACTCACAATATACCTCGGTAACCCATGGAGCCTAAATATCTGATCCATATGGATGTCGGTGGTCTCCCACCTATTCCAACTGGCTCATTTTGCCAGTTTTCTAGTTTCACAGTTTTTTCCTAGTTTTCGGGTCCCTGACTTTCGGGGCCGTTTTGAAGCCCTAAAAAATGCTTTTATGGCCGACCACAAGCAACATGTGTATTCCTCAAATAGAGCTTTTCAACGAGCTATCGTGCGCCTAAAATGGAGATCGTATGCAAAAGTTACGACCCCGGGAAGTTGATGTACTAACTTACCCAAATGGGGCCCACATGACTTTTGGCGCTTCATCTCCGAGGGTTAGGTTTTTGGATGTCTAGGGTTTTTGGCATTCCTGTTTATTGTAAAAAGGCCTTGAGAGCCTCATTGTAATCATCTTTTTGCGAATAAACATAGCCATCGCATCTCTTCTCAGAGATAAGCCGCCACCATTCTAGCAAGTTTATTTTCTGCTGCATTTTACAGTTTCAACTTATTTCCTTATTGAATAGAAACCAATTTTACTGTATATATGTTATTCTGTGTTAATCATATTTTGATAATAATTTGTATTAATTTCGTTCTGCTCATAAAATTCAGATCAGTGGTATCAGATTGGTCTGCTCCTTGTCATTCTTAATGCATGTTTCCAACGAGGTCAGGGTACAAAAAATTGGGTCTCGAGTTTGTTTTTCTCGAGGACAAAAGCTCTCGCATGCTCAAACGACCTCTCATGGAGGGAGAAAAGAAAGACGATGGAACATGATATCCCTTCAAAATGTTGCTCGAGGAAATTCTCACACAATAGAGGAATAAGATGATGGATAGTTTTGCACAAATCCTTTAGTGGCTACCAACATGCGACACATCTTCCTCAAACGGAAGCATCGCCCCCTTCAAGGTACAAATCAACTTTGATATTCCTATATTTGAAGGTCAGATAAACGTAGATGTTGTAGACAAATGGTTGAATCTACTAGAAAGGTATTTCTTTGTCCATAACTTCTCGAATAGAGAAAATATTACTTTTGTGCTCTTCAAAGCTGTTCTCCATGTCAAAGATTGGTGGGAGTCCTTCAGGGATGTTATTAAAGAACAATACTACCCTATCGGAAGTTATGACAACCTGAATACAAAATTGACCACACTGGGGCAGGAAAGAGACCAAGCAATGCCTGAGTTCACAAATATCTTCCATACCTTGCGCACCAAGATGGGTATCAAATATTCTGAGTGACATCTGGTGCTCAAGTATCGTGACGGTCTACATAGATACATCCAATTTGAAATGGAGTTTCTGGACATCTCATCCTTGGGTGTGGCCTACCAATATGTCGTCAAAATTGAGCAGAAGATCAAACAAAGTACGCAGAAATTTGGGCGTGGGAACCCCTCATAGAAAAATCCAGGAAAGGGCGACCCCAACCCGCAGAACAAAGGACAGATCAAAGACAGACTGCTTGAGGAAAACTAGTCCAAGCCGCAAGCAAAGAAGGACACTGAAAAAACAAAGAAAGATACCCGGAAGTGGTGTGACTTCCATAAGAGCCCCTGGGTTAACATTGTTGATTGCCGCTCAAAGCAATCATTGGTGGCTGATGTGAAATCCTCTGAATCAGATGTGGGTTTCGACACTGAGTCAGAACCAGAAAGGGGGAGACAGATCATTGATGTAGAACCCAGTGCTACCATTTCTACCACCAAGCTCCAGCCCGATGAACTAGAGGAGCCAGAGGAAGGCGAGCGCCTTTTTCATTAATAGATGTGGGTGAAGGGTACCCCGCTGCACTTCATCATTGATAACAGTAGCCAGAAGAACATCATCTCAGTAGAGGTTGTCAAGTGACTTGCCCTGTCGACAACGCCGCACCCGCAACCCTACACCATCAGATGGCTCTACCAAAGAAGCGACATCCGTGTCAGCCAACAATGTCACTTGTCATACGACATCAAGCCCTTCAAAGATGAGGTATTGTGTGATGTTGCCTCTCTCGAAGTTTGTAATGTTATTTTGGGCCAACCAAATTTATGGAAAGACTATGTTGTATACGAGTCTAGGCCTCACAGTGTTATTATTACGTTGAATAAGAAATTGTGCAAGATACCAGAGGCAGTCCCACCTAGTGCTATTTCCTTGATCTCTTCCAAGTAATGTAGGAAGGTCATCTCTCAGACGTGAAAGTTTGTCTTCTTCGTGATTTTCTCTCAGAATGAGCGAAAGATCGCAGTCACATCCAGGGTCTCCGCGACCGATCTCTCCACACAACAAAAACAAGTGGATAAGGTCATGGAAGCATACTCAGATATCTTTTCCTCACCTACCGGAGTACCTCTGCACTGTCGGGTCAAGCACCCCATCGATCTGATCCCCGACGCATTACTGCCCAATGGTCAAGTTTACCACCGCTTTCTATTAGAGAATGAGGAGATCAAGCGACAAATCCAAGAACTGCTCTACAAGGGGCACATCTATCCCAACTCATCACCTTGTGGGAGCCCAATCATGCTAGTATAGAAGAAAGATGGAACTTGACGACTCTGAATTGATTACCGAGCCCTGAATAAAATCTCAGTCAGAAACCGGTACTTGATTCCCCAAATTGATGACCTCCTTAATCAACTCACGGAGCAAAATACTTCAGTAAGATTGATCTGAAGTCTGGCTACCACCAGGTACCGATAGAATAGACAGATGTATGGAAGACCGTCTTCAAGTCAAAGGAAGGTCTTTTCGAATGGTTGGTCATTCCCTTTGGCTTAACAAATGCTCCAACCACTTTCATGAGGATGATGGACGATATCCTGCGACCATTCACCAATACGTTTGTAGTGGTGTATCTAGATGAAATTCTCATTTACAACAAGACTTGGGCAGAACACTTACATCATATTCAACAGGTTCTGCACACCCTGCAGCCACACAAGCTATACGTCAAACTGGAAAAATGATCCTTCGGCATGGACAGGGTCCATTACCTGGGATACATCCTTGATAAACATGGTGTACATATGTATCTAGCCAAGATCCAAGTCATCCAGACTGGCCAGTCCCAACCACACTCACTAAGCTTCAGAGCTTCTTGGGCCTTGCCAATTTCTACTGAAGGTTCATATTGGAATTCTCACATATTGCATGGGCCCTCAACCAAGTAACCAGGGGTGATGGTAAGGAGAAATTTGTGTGGGGTCGGTCCCAACAACAAACATTAGATGATTTGAAGCAACACTTATGCTCAGCCACAGTACTTTCACTATTGGACCTGCATCAGCCCTTTGAGATCTAGACATATGCTTCAAACTATGTTGTGGGCATCGTTCTCACTCTACACGAACACCCCATGGCCTATCATAGTGAGACACTATAAGATGTTGTTCGTAAGTACCCTACTTACGACAAAGAAATGTACTCCAATGTGCAATCTTGTCGTCGATGGAGACATTACATTTAGGAAGGAGACAATCATCCACATTGATCATAAGCCACTGCAGTTCATGCAAACACAAGACAGATTGCAAAATGACCGCCATCAGAAGTGGTCTACATACTTGCAACAATTCCACAACATCAAGTATAAAACAGGAAGCATCAATTGTGTCATTTATTTCCTCAGTAGACCTCCAGTGGCGGCACTCACCCCGGTGTTAGACTCTTGTGGCCATGTGACCTCTGGATGCCCCCCAACTTTATGAGACAAACCCAGACTTCACCACCACCTACCAAATGTTGGGTGCAAATGCAGTTGTCGCTAATTTCCATCTTCGGGTTGGGATGTTGTGTCGTTTGGGCCATATCTGCATTTCATCAAGCGAGCTAGCAAAGCTAATCTGGGAATCCCACTACAGTCAAGTGGCAGGACACTTCGACGTTGAAAAGATAGTGGCAATGTTGCAGAAACATTTTTATTGGCCGAAACTTCAACAATAGGTCAGCGAGTATATCAAGTGTTGCACTGTCTATGCTATTGTCAAACTGACCACTAAGAAATAAGGTCGGTACACCCCTCTGCCTACTCCTGACAGGCCATGGGAATCCATCTCCATGGACTACATGTCGGGCCTCCCATCCACCAAGCAGAGAAATGACTGTGTTTTTGTGGTTGTTGATCGTTTTTCTAAGATGGTGATTTTGGCCACCTGCAAGAAGAGCATCACAACAGAGGCCACAACCAAACTCTTCTTTGAATGAGTCTGGGTACATTTTAGAATCCCACAAACCATTGTCTCAGATTGGGACAGACGATTTCTCAGCACATTATGGTCAAGTCTCTGGTCAATACTGGACACCAAGCTCAACAAATCCACGACCTTCCACCCCCAAACAGATGGTCAAACCGAGGTCTTAAATCGAATGATCGTGCATATCCTGCACATATATAATTCCAAGAACTCTCGCACATGGGATGAGAGTCTTCCCTATGTCCATCATAGCTACAACCGAGCCTTGCATAACTCAACTGGTCATAGCCTCTTTCAAGTGGGGTTGGGATTCCAACCATAGGGTCCCATAGATGTTGCACTACCCCTTGTGGTCACCTCAGCCGACTCATCTCCTGCTCCAACTAACGCTGACAAAGCCACCCGGTTCATTGAGTGGATCCAGGACATCTGTCAATAGGTTCAGGATATCCTATAGAAGTCCAATGACAAGTACAAGTAGTGCCATGATCAACATCGGGTGCCACATAAGTTTCAGGTGGGTGACAAAGTTTGGTTGCATTTGTAGAAAGAATGCCTTACCTGACCCCATCGGAAGCTTCGCCTACTCCGTTATTGGGCATACACCATCACCAAGGCCATGGGTGATAATTCTTTTGAGCTCAACATTCCTCCTTTCCTTGGCCTGCACCCATTGTTCAATGTGGATCTCCTTCGTCCTTATTTCCCACCATTATTGAACACCTCAGAGGTAGTAGAACAACTGACACCAAAAGAGGTCAACCACGAGTGCATACAACATGAATCCATTGATCGGATTGTGGAAAAACAGGTCAAGGGCACTTGCCAACAAAGGATCCAGTTTTATTGAGTTTTCAAAGCAGGGCAGCTACAACACCAAGGAAAGTGACTCACCCGGGGCCAATTTCAACAAAAAATTCCTCATCTAATGGGGGCAATCAACGTAATGGAGGCCATTTCTTCCTAAGGGGGTAGGATTGATCCAGATGGTTGTTGGTGGCCTCCCACCTATTCCAACTCACTCATTTTGGTAGTTTTCCAGTTTGACAATTGTTTCCTCGTTTTCGGGTCCCTGACTTCCGGGGTAGTTTTGAGGCCCTAAACAACGTTTTTAGGGCTCGCCACAGTGAACATGTATAAGGATGGCCACAAACAACATGTGTAGTCCTTAGATAGACCTTTCCAATGGGATTCGTGCACCTAAAAAAAAGATCGTATGCAAAAGTTACGACCCCGAGAAGTTGATGTACTAACTTACCCAAATAGGGCCCACATGAATTTTGGCACTTCATCTCCTAGTATTAGGTTTTTGGATGTTTAGGGTTTTTGACATTCCTGTTTATTGTAAAAAGGACTCTAAAGCCTCATTGTAATCATCTTCTTGCGAATGAATGCATCTGTCACATCTCTTCTTAGAGATAAGCCGCATCTGTCACATCTCTTCTAGTAAGTTTGTTTTTCGCTGCATTTTACAGTTTCAACTTATTTCTTTATTGAATAGAAACTAATTTTAATGTATATCTGTTATTCTGTGTTAAGCATATTTTGATAATAATCTGTGTTCATTTCATTCTGTTCATAAAATCCAGATCAATATCTCCCTGAAAAACAACTTCGCTGCCTGTGTTTCCTTATACTTGGAGGATATGGCAATGAAATGTGCAAATTTAGTCAAACAATCAACCGCTACATATATATAGTCTTTGTTTTGGACCTTTGGAAAACCAGTGATAAAGTCCATAGATATGTTTTCCCACTTATGTTTTGGGATGGAAAATGGTTGTAGTAATTTTGCAGGATGGGTCTGCTCTGACTAATTCTGCTAACAAGTCACACACTCTCTCACATGCTTCAATACGTCATCTTTGAAGCCCTTCCAAGTGAACCTCTCCTTGATCTTCCTGTAAGTTTTGAAGTACCCCAGATGCTCCGCCAATAGAGTATCGTGCATAACCACTATGATCTTCTCCTTTAGTGTAGATTCTGGGACTAAGTATATATGGTTTTTGTGTTGAAAGATTGGTTGTTGTCATTGATGTCAACCCTAGTCATGGGTTTTGGACCACAAGATTGATAAAGGTATTTGGACATGAAGGAAAATGCACATGCATATAAAAAATCGATGAATGGATAGTATACATCATGTTGTTTCTGATGGTATGTGGCACATCATGTGGATCCTCACGGTTGAGGAGAAATGAATTTTTGAAGATGACAAAGTGAATTGAAGAAGGAAGTACATGTAGGCCCTGAAGATAATTAAAGAAAAGAATTACAAAATAAGAAAGTGACAGGTCGGTCCTAATGTTAAAATGAAGTGACATAAATGGTATAAATAAACATCATTAGACATTCATTTTGATACAAGTTGAATTTCAGAGGAAATAAGAAGTAAAGAAGGCCGAATTTCAAGGGTGGATGGAGTCTTTTGGTGATGTGTTCTAAGGTATGTTATTTTCAAGTCATATTACCATTTTTGCTATAACTTTTTTTCTAGAACGATTCATATTGTAAAATCTCTATGGTATTGAGAAGACATATCAGGTACCTCTGGTAAACATTTTATCTCTTGATTCGCTATAATTATGGAGATACACTTTGTGGAAGATAGGGTTTGTAACCAGTCTTGAAGCTAGTCAATAAACAAGTGTTCTGGGTAAAACAGTCATAAATTCTTCATCGAGAATCCAAATGAAGTGGAGAAAATTTCATTGGAAAGAGTACGGACTTTAGTTTCTTGTGTGGGAGTTTTAGAATCGGATGTTAATTATTGAGCACGGGGCATTCTGTGCAAGTTCACTCTCCTGAATAGACCAGAATTGAATAAAGTCTACCATTATTTCTATAACCTCTTTTTGGGGAGGATTCAAGGAGTGAAAATTGGAGGAGTTTCAGAGAATACATTGAGTAATATTATCTACAGGATCAGAGTACTCCAAAAATTGAAGAACTGCAGAAATTGAAGAAGTCTCAGGAAACATTATCAGTTTCTATGTAATGATTGGTTGATGGTGATGATTTAATGTAAAGTTTTATTATCTCCCATACATTCTTGGGTGGAATGAAGGGGCAAGGATAGAGAGTTCAAATCTTTCTTGATATTGGAGGATTGTATCTTCCTCTTGGAGGTTTATCCCTCCCTTTACATTTGGAAGTTGTAGCTACCTTTGGAAGTCAGTACTTCCCTTGAACAATAACTATTGATTATTTCTCATATATTGTGCATGGTGTATTATAGTGTATTGGTGTAACTCTTATACTATTGTTCATTACTCATTGGATATAGTTGAATGGTTTAAGTATAAGTTGAAAAAGGTTTTAAATTGTACTTGACACTGATTCACCCCCCTCTTAGTATCAACAATTGGTATCAGAGCGGGTTACCTTCAGTACAATTTAACCACGAGAAGGAAGATCCTAAGAAGAAATGGAAGACAAAATTCCAAATGGGATTCCACCATTTGATGAAAGAAATTTTGAATACTGGAGTAATAGAATGGAAACTTACTTGAA
>JASDQU010225650.1:3580-17464 GCA_032191745.1 Picea mariana | reverse complement strand
GCATGCATTTACCCGCTGCCAGCAGACCTATTCAGCATCCCGACGGGTTTACAAGCACTTCCCACAGCTCTTTTAATGATTTATTTTGTTTTTCAAAGATATATAGTTGAGTGGGGTGACACTGAAAATTATGATGTTTTAACATATTTTTCTCAGACCTCAGCAGAATTTTTTAGAACTGTCCTTTATTAAGATCCAACGATGTTTCATTTACAGAACCAACTTTCTAAGGCAGGGAGACATCTTCTGAGTCATTCCCTTAAGGAATAGGAACAACGTAAAAAGATAATAGATGATCATGAAAGGATTCACTCAGAGATCGAAATCAATCAACTTCTTTCAAAAAATAAACTTTTTGCCAACATAGATGTCAATTTCAGAAGTATACAATTGATGTTTATACAATTTTTTAGCAGTCATTTCAGTGAAGGAATTTTCTGTTTTCTTTGTTCGAATAGTTTAGCATGCAGGTATGTGTAAAAACAAAAACTGATTAGTGCAAAGGAGAAATCGAAAGCAAAGCAGCAAAAGAAAAGAAAACAAAAGCAAAATATGTACATAATATACAAGGGTTGTCATCAAGCGAAGTATATTTTCAGGGCTTGGCCATTCACCGGATAGGTGTCAGGCTGTCCTTCTAGATTTTGCAATTAGAAAGAGCTAGAACCCAACTTCTCAGCAACTAAAAATGGTCCAAGCCATAAGTTTTGAAATTTTGTGTGCTCTCCCTTTCCCTCATGCGGTTTGTCCCATTTTAGGACGAGATCACCTACTTCAAAGTTCCTATCAGAGGTAGAGTTGGAATCAAACCATCTTTTAACAAATAGTTTATGCTGATCTAACTTACGTTTAGCTTGGGCTCTTACCTCTTCTAGCTTCATTAAAGCGTTAATTCGGTTTTCCAAAGGGGGACAATCTTCTTCTTGAATTTTCTGCGATAGCTGTAGCGAAGGAAGAAGAATGTGTGGTGGCAGAATTGCTTCTCTGCCATAAACGAGAAAGAAAGGAGAGTTACCTATAGCAGCTTTTGGGGTTACCATATCAGCCCAAATTGCGTTTAACAATGCATTATGCCAGTTTTTGTGATTTTCAGCGACCATTCTCTTGATGATTTTAATCAAGTTCTTATTTGTTGATTCTGCCAATCCGTTGCCCTGTGGGTAATAGCTAGCAGAATACTTCAATTTAATTCCTTTTTCCAAAGTGAACTCGCTCATCTCAAGAGAGGAAAATTAATAATCATTGTCGAATACTAAACAATCAGGGATACCAAAACGAGTGATAATATTCGAATTGAGAAAGGAAATTACCTGACTGGTATTCACAGTTCTTAATGCAGCAGCTTCATACCACCTGGTAAAGTAATCCGTGGTTGTTATGATAAACTTATGCTGCTGAGAGGATGGAGGATTGATTGGACCTATGATATCAAAGCCCCACTGTTGAAAAGGAGAGTCTACTGAAACGGGATGCAAAGGAAAGGCTGGTTTCTGTAACCGCCTTGACGCTTTCTGACAAATAGTACACTTACGACACAAGGCATGGGTGTCTCTAAAAAGAGTGGGCTAGTAATAACCGGCTCTAAAAACCTTATGGGCAGTGGTGTCACCACCAAAATGACCACCATCTTCTCCTGCATGCAATTCTAGTAAGACGTTTTCTGCTTCGTCTTTCTCAAGACAACGCATCAGTACGCCATCAAAATTTTGACGAAACAGGATACCATTAATCAAATGAAAGGGGGCAGACTTTAATATCGACGCTCTTCTTTTAGTGGGATCTAGGTGCTGGGGAGCTGACCCATGTTCGAGACAGAATTTTATATCACCATACCAAGGACTGACAAAGTTTTGTGCACAACAGATTGCATTTTGATCGTGTTGTCCTAGGTTTGACATATCATTTTCTTCTTGTTGTCCTACGATTGAGTCAGCAACTAACTTGCATAACTCTTGGCCTCTCACTATTTGAGCTGGGGTAATTTCTATGTCGTACTCCTGCAAGGAAGTGACCCAGTTAGCCCTTTTTTCTCCTAGTTCTTTCTGCACTAACAGGTTTCTGACGGTTGGATAAGGAACAATGACTTTCATCCTAGATTTCAAGAGATAAGACCGGAAATGCTTGACTGCTTTGAAAACAGCGTAGACTTGCTGATCTACCGCTAGGTAATTAAGTTCAGTGCCTTTGAAAGCAAAGCTCATAAAGGCAATGGGTACTTCGTTTTTTTCGGCGTTCTTTTGAGTTAGGACGACGATGTAGGAACGGTCAAAATCAAAAGTGTAGAGTGTAAAGTCTTGCGAAAAGTCGAGGCTCATGAGAGACAGAGCGTCTATTATGGCCTTCTTTATTGCATTAAACGCTTGGTTTTCTGAGGGTCCCCAATGATATTAGGCGTCTTTCTTAATTAGGTTCTGCAAAGGCCTGACCATTTCGAAGAAACTAGGGACGAATCTCCTTACAAAGTTTATCTGGCCTAAGAAAGACTGCATAGATTTTTTGGATGTAGGAGGGGGAAGTTTCGAGATGACTTGAGTCCTTTCGGGGTCGATAATCATCCCTTTGCTCGACACAATAAATCCTAAGATTTTACCTTGTTCTACTACAAAGATGGATTTTTTAGGATTCAAGGAAATGTCGTATTTACGACATCGTTGTAGAACGGCTCTTAAATGAGCTAGATGATCAGTTTTGTTTTTATAAAATACAGTCACATCATATAAGTAAACTACGACAGACTGATTGATTAAGCCTCAGAAAGTGATGTCCATCGCTCTCTGGAAAGTGGCACCAGTATTAATCAATCCAAAGGGCATTTTTCGATAAGCGTAGGTGCCCCACGGGGTGCAGAAGGTAGTTTTAAGTTGGTCTTGTGGAGACATTAGGACTTGGTTGTACCCTGAGAAACCATCCAATAAGGATAGCCTCTCAGAACCAGATACATGTTGAAGGATTTGTTCCATGGGTGGGATAGAATAGTTGTCTTTATCAGACGCTCTATTAAGGTTTCGGAAATCAACGCATAGTCGGATTTCCCCACTTTTCTTCTAGACAGGGACAAGGTTAGAAACCCATTGAGTGTGCCTAACAAGGAAAATAATCTTATCATTTAGGAGCTTATTTAATTCTTTTTTGATGGTCGGTTCAAGATTAGGGTGCATTTTTCTCAATTTCTGTTGAAAGGGCGAGGTTTGGGGTTTCATAGGAATGACATGTTGTATGATGTTAGGGTCGAAAGTTTTAAGGTCATCATACGTCCATGCAAAGACATCTTTAAATTCTTTGAACAATTTAATAAATGGATCTTTTTCTTGTTCAGAACATCCTACCCCTAGATTAATGCACTGTGGATTGTCATTAGTTCCTAAGTTTACCTTTTCATATGAAAACGAGGAACTATTGGTTTTACAGTTGACCAATTTTTTGAATTTATCTTGAAGATCATAACATTTCTCTAATCTAACTACAGATTTAGGGATTGAATTTACCATGTCCAATGAAGATTCAGGAGTTCTCGGATCTGGTATTACCGTGAAATCACGCAAATTGTTGTCGTGAATACATTCGTCTATCATCGCGCCTTGAAAAGTTTCTTCCATATGCAGAAATCTAATAATTTGTTGATCGTCATCGAAGACTCTCCAGTTCGTGATGTTTTCGGGAACGGATGGCCTGAATAGCAGTTCAACGAAGAATGCATCCGGGGACAAGCCTTCTGTAGGAAAGAGTTTGGAAGCTACGTTAGCTAATAGATCAGCTTCAGAGTTATTCAATCTAGGAATAGAATTTATATTGAAAGCAGAAAATTTATTCATTAAATTCCATACCTCAGATTGGTAGCTTTTAAGATGNTGTCTAACCACTATTTCAGAATCGCCAAAGACAATCAAGTTTTGGATGTTCATATCTAAAGATTTTCTGAGACCTTGCAATAAAGCCTCATATTCTGCAGTGTTATTAGTACATTCAAATTCTAGCCTACATGCAATCAATGTTTTGTTACCTGCCGGATCGATAATAATGCAGCCTGCACCAGCTCCTTCTTTGGACTTTGACCCATCAAAATAAAGAGACCAAATTTGATTTTTATCGGGTGCATGAGACTGTTGTGTAGAAGTTGTTGGCTGCACATATGCTATAATCTCGGACTGTTGTTCTGGATTGGTGACAGCTAAAGCCTCGGCCATGAAATTGTCGAAAAAGGTATCCATCCCTTGTATTTCGAGTGAATCGGCAGAAGGTGTAAATGGTTCATTGGGATCATTCAAATATGTGACCGTGAACTTAAGGTAGCACTCACGATTTACCCTGATCTTGTTGGGCTTGCCATTCTCTAGAAGCCACAAGTGAGACCAATCTGTCACAAAATAGCCGTGTAGTTGCTTCGACCAATCCTTGCTTAAAAACAGACCATATACTTCTGGAATATCCACAACAATAATATCAATGACTTGATGAACTTTGGGGTTAGACGATAATCTTATAAGCACATTCCTTAGTTCGCCTATAACTTTAACATTGGTTCGATCAATTTGTATGATTTTTAAGGTGGAGGGTTCGACTTCAGCGTTAATCTTCTGACACACAAGCCATGGCATCACATTGGATGACGCTCCTGAGTCTACCATACAATTGTGCACATTTCTCTTAAAGATTTTGAAAGTTAACAAAAATGGAGGTACATTTTTGCGAGTACTAAGGTAGTAGCTTGTGGCTTTTTACTCGCAGTTTCTAAAGCTACTTTATCTACATTATTTACAGGAAGGATTGCTTTGTCTTGAGGATCAGGGTTATTCTTAGTCAAAGTCTTCTGAAAAACTTTGTTCTGAACAGCCTTGTTACCACTTGAATTACCATTTTTGCCATTCTCTGCGATATTCTGTAGCATTTTTTGTAGCAGAAATGGGAATTTCAATAACTCATAAACATAAATGTTAGCCCTTAACTTTTTGAGGTGTTCAACTAAATCATAATCTAAGTTGGGGTTCACGTGACTTTGTTTAGTCTCAGCTGGTTTAGATTGCTTTGGAGGCAAAGTCATAGTGTTTTCTGAAGAAGGTTTGTTTGTTGTATTACTCCTAGTATTATAGGGATGAACTATCTCGAAGTTAGCTTGAAAGATGTTATCCGAGAAGTGTCCAAAAATATTTGGAGAAGAATCCTCTTCTTGAATTGTCTCTTGTTCAACTACCTCCTCAGGAATCTCAGGAGGCATCAAGTTATCCTGGGCTTCTAGAATCGTTTGAAGGGCGTATTGCAGACTCTCTAGATTAAGGCCCTTGGTGGTTGGATTAGGTCGATTGGTGGGAAAAGGCTTTCGGAACGGGGGATTGTAGGGACCTTTGCTCGAGGAAGTTTCTTCGGTCGTCCTTTTCAAGTCTATAACTTGATTTGACAGTTTTTGAATGACTTTAGCTAAGTTTTCTAAATCAGAGCTTTCAGGTTGTGTTTTACTTTGAGTAGGTCTAGGGAGGATTTCGATCTTCTTTTTGGAAGATGAGCTAGTCTCTATTTCATTGCTAGTGGATTCTTTAAGACTAAGTATTTATTTTTCAATCTGGCTAGCCTCCTCGAAGGCTTCTAACAATGTGTCTTTCTTAGATCATTTAACCCAAATAGCTATACTTTGATGCAAAGCTTTAGTGTAGTGTGCTATTATAAGATTCTCGGCAGGCATCGAATCCGTAGGGATTCGGTTCTTAAGTGTTAAGAATCTTTGATTGAAGTCTTTAATTTTCTCTTTTGGGTTCATTCTTAAGTTAGAAAGGTCCATGACTAGGATTTCTGGAGGCTTACCATCTCCGAACTTTTCCAAAAAGCATGACTCGAACTTTTCCCAAGACACGATGGTATGGGGTTGCTGGGCAAAGTACCATGTAGATGCATTGCCCTCGAAAGTATAGGGGAACAACCTACAGACTATGTCTTCATGCTCGACATTGTGGAGCCTAATGGCTAACACAAACTTTTTAATGTGATCTTCAGCGATCTGTTTAGAGTCAGGGTCAAACTTGGGAAGCCACTTCTCTGGATGTTTAGGTAAGGGATGTTGATCTCTAGGTACAGTTACCGCATCCTGATCGAGCCAAGGTCTATTAGGGTTGTTCTAGTTTGCCATTGGTGTAAGCGGTGTCGAAGGCTGTGAAGGGGAACTGCCTTCGTCAGAGGAGTCTTCTCCCAAAGAAGAAGGAGATGAGGGAGGTGGTGAGGGAGGTATTCCAGATCCCCCTGCAACAGGCGTGAGGATTGGATCTGTAGGGTTCACAGTGAGGTTAGTGCCTCCAAGTTGTTTTCTGATATCATAGAAATCTAAAGGTTGATCCAAAGGTCGATTTGGTTGCCTCAAATTGGCTAAGACACTATGTGTTCTTATGAGAGATTGTCGGACAATCTCTTGTATGTCACCACCTGTAGGATTTGGGGTTGTTGGCTCAACTATGATCCATGGATCGTCGTTTGATGTGGTTTTTGTTTGAGGGGGGATGTTATCATTTGAATGAATTCTTGTCACTATAGGCAAGCGATTAGGTGGTGGAGGAGTCTTACGACTACCTCATGCCATTAATAAATTTCAGGCCCTCCTTCTAGCGCCATTTGTTGACGGGCGAAAATGAACGCTCGCCAACTGGAAGAGTGGATCCGGTCTGGGGTTGTCTAAATAACCCAAGCCGTTTGGGATAACCCACCCTGATGGGTTTAGCGGCTCCGTTAGCCAATCTAAGTCCTAAGAAAACAAGAGAAAACTACTCTAAATTAACAAATCTAAATGAAAAAATAACAATTAAAACAAACTAATAAACAAATCTAAACTATTATATACAATTTATTACCTAAACTATACAACTATAATTCTATAAAATCAAATGTTCAATTACCAATAGAATCAAATTCAATTACAAATGTACAATATTTATAAATTACAGATTTAAATGAAAACCTGCAAAACTCATTTGTAATCTGTCCTAAGACAGCGAAACTATTGTTTTTTTTTTTTATTTTATAATTTTATGAAAAAGACATAAAATAAAAACTAATCTAAGCTAAGTGACTAAAATAATAACTCTAACTATGAATCTAAACTAATATATTTCTCTAAACTATTTAAATAACACTAATAAGCTAACTATTAAATACTAAATAACATATAACAAACTGACCTGGAGTGACGCTTCAGGTTTGTCCTGTATGATGGTCGATTCAGCTGATTGGTGGGAGAAAACCCACATCAATTCTCCACGAGCTTATCGTAAACGGAAAGCTACTGTGCTCTTCAAATATAAATAACAGAACAAACAAGACATAAAAATTGCAACAATCTTATAATTTACAAATCGTCGCAGCTAGATAAATCTGTGTGCAAAGACTTGTACAAAGTGATTCATTTAACGAAAAAGGTAAACCTATAATTCATTAAACCGAAGCAAACTAATTGTTGTATTTTAAAATAAGAGAGATCAGACATGGACAACATATAAATTAAATCACATCAACATGCAAATAATTATGATAGCTAAAGTAGTCGATAATTAATTGCAAACTGATATGCAGAAAACTTGAAACAAAAGTTTGATATATTGAAAGCGAAAGTTGTTACAAGACATGTCAGTCTGAATTATAAATCCATAGTCTGGTTCTCCCCATAGTGATCATGGTTTATTACAAAAAATTGACAAGTATTTAAAGACTTCCCATAGGGTAAAACATCCATGTGGGAATTATCAAAACAGTCTACAAAAATATGAGGATAATATCCCAAATCTCTACTTCTGACTCAAGCTAACAACCTAACACAAAACCATATCCAAAGTATCTCCTAAACTTCCATAGCATGCCCATTTGATCATTGTAATTCATATGCACCTGAAAGAAGACAAAATTAGACAAGTTTAGAGGATATTTTATTGATAAAATTGACAAAAATCTAATTTTTAAGACTAGCTACAGAATCTTGCGATTCTGTAGCTGGTCTAAATTGAACACAGAATCGTTTCAAAATCAATTAGAATCTTAAAGAATACATTCAAACTATTGAACAATATTTGATTGCTAATTAGAAACCAAAAGAATCATTCAAATCGAAACTTGTATGCAAATTGAAACAAAGTAAATCGTAGTCAACCGAATGATAACAGAGGTAAATGCACTCTATCCAACATTTGTTATCACCAATTCGGGGTAAACAGAATCTCATTAGATAATTCGACAGCAATGAAATGATTTTCATGAACCAATTGAAATCAACACAAACTGTAACCAGCTAAACAAATTTTCCATGCAATAGTTTATGTCGCCTCATCCATTAACAAAATCGTTTTCGAATCAAAACGAAATCAACAGGATCGTTTTTCAAATTGATATAACTATATTAAACATATACAAATGATCATACTAATTGTGGCACGCAACAATCATTTGTAAATCAAATCAAACAGGAACGAATCAAAACAATTTGGAGTCGATACAATAGTTATGAATCAAAACAGCTCCACAATTTTAGCGAATAGATCTTTTGCACAGGTCGAAAGTAAACGAGAATATTGAATCAATACAAAATAGAGTCGTTCCAGGTAAATCGAAGTCAACAGGGTTGTTTCGGTTCTATTAGGAACAAACGAAACTAATCGAAATCGAACCAAATCGACTATCCTAAATCAGACGAACATAATTGATTCAAAAACAAACCAAACCGAATCAAAAACCAATCAATTGCTAAGTTGGGCACGACAAAATCACATAACCAAAATATATCTACATTTGAGTTTAGTAAAATGAATCTATTGTACAGGAAACATAATCATTTCAAATGTATTAAAACGAACAGAGCTAATTTGAAAGCAAAACCGAATGCATTATATTAATTCGAGCAAACTTACAAAGAAAAATTCATATTGAAATTCATACCTGGACAACCAAAAAACAACTCGGTCATGATAATTTGGAATTGACGAAGGCTGTTGTCGTTTCGACATTCCTGAAGACAATCGAACCGGTGGTTTTTCGTTTCTTGTTAATAGCTTGAAGCCTGTCTCTTTCTTTCGACAACACTTTAACTTGGTCCTCTAACAATTTGATCTTTGACTGCAACAAGGGAACGTTGGTGTAATAATGCTTTAGCCACACATTTCATTGGATACATGATGTTTGCTCGGGCTTCGATATCATAGGCGATGGTTTGTTTAAGCCACCAGGGGTTTCATTATGCAGCTTGATTCCCGAGTAATTAGGGTTGCTCTTTAGGCACAAGGGAAAATTAGAGACATAGTTATAGGGTTGCTCGGAGCATAGGCCATGGGAATAGGGGTACTCTTCAACTAGGAAATGCTCGATATCGGAGTCTGAGTCCTCGCTCATAATTATGGGATTTTGGTCAATGTTTGTCTTAGGTTTATTCCAGGAAAGTCTCGATATCAATCGAGCATTTTTCTTACCCTTGCTGTCGACAATAGGATTACCCTTGACTTTCTTACTCATAGGATTCTTGATACCCTAAGTCTTGTCTGTTATGATGTCGAGTAGGTCGATGTCAGGGCAAACCGAGGGTTTGACAGGAGGTAAAAGGATATGAATTGGCATGGGTGGCCCGGCCATAGTCTCACTAACCACAGCCTTGTCGATTTGAGCAGACTCTGGGTTAGCAAATCCATTTCTAGATAGAAAATCTTGCCAATTATCGCGACGAAGGCTCAAATGGTGGACGATAATGAGTTTAATTAAGTCGTGGTGAAACAGGCTGCTATCATCCTTCTCGCGTTTGAACCTATTAGACATCTTGTAAAGACTACGCAAGAAGTAATGCGGCATATTCAAAGGATAGCCCATGAAATTCATCAACAGTTGAAGGTGATACAAAAAGACCAAGCCATACTGACCTTCACAGGTCACAAATTGTTTCACAATTACCAAAAGATCATGCCACCTAGGTTTGAGGGTGGAAATAGACATACCTTTATCACAGGGGACAACCTTCCTTGATATGAAAAGTAATGGCCACGGCACCTCATCAACTTTGGAGTTTTTAAACCATCGCTGGCCTGTAGCTGCTAGTCCTATAGCAGAGCTTATGAATTCTTCATTGAGCTCGAGCTGTATGTCACCTACTATAGCCCTGCACCCGTCAAAGGTGAGGGCGAATTGTTGGGCAACTGAAAGGTTGAAACCCTCGAACCTCTATATAAACACAATCCAACCACTATATTCTAAATCCTTTTGAGAATTATCGAATAGTAACAGAGCTTGGTTACCATTTGGCTCTATGCGCACCACCGGTGCCATAGACAGGAGCACATGGCGAGCGAGGTGAACGGGACAGGGTTTGAACACAGTATATGCAGGGCTAGAACGCTCATAGGCTTACCCGAAAACTAGAAAAGGTGAACTGGGATAGGAGGAAAACGTTAATGACAGAACGTACGAAGGTGGTGGAGCTAGTTCAGCCCATGCACAATAGTCATATCCCATAGTACAACCACCGACGCATATAACGTTCAAACCACTATGCATATGTTAAAAACCATGCCATTCAATCAATGAAATCTTATGGTAAATCGACCAAACACTTGYRCAAGMAATAATGTTAGCATAGTTTTAAARCCAAAGCAACAATTTGAAATCACACCAAGGGTTTGATCATATGAAAATATGTGTTGTATGCAATGATTTATACCGAGGGTCTAACCATAACACCAATGTGTTTTCATGAAACCAATGTGTCAAGGTAATCGATGAAAGACTATATAAATCAAACCACCAATGCATCGCAAACTCGATCAAAAGAATATCATCACAGTCTTGTAATACAAAGTCATATTAACAAATAAAGAATGCCAAAAGAATAAGGATCTTGGATTCTTTTCAACTGTATAACGATAAGTAAATTGGAAACGCAATGGGCATATCTACAAGAATGATCACAACAATCCAGTGATGATTTTAATGTGCCTTCGAAAACCAAGTTTTCATGCTTGCAGTCATGAAAACAAGAACAAAGGTATGTGTACAAATAGCGCAAAAATAATAGTGTCGTTTTATTCAAGAATTGCAACGAAAATCACGGTTTGCAAAACACTGGTGTAGGCAGCTTATAAGAACAGTAGAAAAATGCGAATTGGCTGCCAACAAGTACCTTTCTAACTCTTCTGGGGTATCGATTGTTGTTATTACTATATTGTATAACTAATGTAAGATGTTTCGTTGATTGTTCAATCCAATTTCTAAGTGGGGCTAATCATCCTAGGGAAAAGTCAAAAAAATTTCAAAGATGCTAGACCAGGTTCCAAATTTTAGTTCAATCCCCCAATATGGTCGCCAAAAATGTTGATGCTTGAATCCATTAGGACTGAAACGAAAACCTCACAAGGATGTAAATCCCCCTACATTTTTATAGAGGTGGTACTCCTCTTTAGATTTTCTTGGGAATTCTAGGTATTTAGAATGTCGGACTTTGCAAAAGTCTGTCATACTAATTCAAAGAAATATAAATATTACAAGAAAGATAAAAGGGAAATTTTTGTTTTCTTTTTTAATAAAGTTCCTGAGAAAGGAATAGGAACTGAGCACATTCACACATTTAAATTAAATAAGCAAAATTTTCTCACATCCATCATAGTTTGTCTAAAGATTTATGATCACATAAAAATAAAAAGAAAATGGCGTGCATGCATAAGAGAACTTTAACAGAGTGAACATGGGCAGCTCAAATGAAGATAATGATAGATCAACATCAAATACTTTATATTCTAAACTCAGTGTTACAAAGTATAGTCAAGATTGTTACCAAAGTAGCTCTCTTGAAATTTCTAAAAAATATATAGTATGTTACATGTTCTTTGAAATTCAAAATGTGTTTGTCTTAAAGACTGGGATTGGGGATCCCATGAACCATAAAGAAAATATACACAAGAATTAATTTTATAGAAGGAAGATGGTGGGAGGTGAAAGAACAACAATACCTGGTAAGAATAAAAGAGAATCTATCAGTCTTCGATTAAACCTTTCTAGTGAAAGAGGTGGAATAACTGGATGAAGGACTTGATAAAGAAAGAAGGATATGATCAGCATAAACTTATTATGGGTCTCTCATGTCTTCACTTTCTTACTGGTGTCCTTTTATTGTCTTCATGAACGGTTACATGAACTATCTAAATTGTTTCTTACCCCTCGATGCTCAATTTTTCGATCACTTTCTTAAACCATTCCTCAATATAAATTTTCAATGGTGCCACGTTGATTTCATGTCGTATTTTGATGTTAAAAAAATCACCCTCAAAGTATCTCAGATCAAGGGAAATGCCATGTAATGATTATTCAATGTCCTGATTTTTCACGGAGTAGTCCACTAGCCAATTGTCTATATCTTCCTCATCATTTTCAAGTATACCATAGAACTTTTCAACTAACAACCCTTTAAATGTCTCAAATTGTTCTTCAAACTGCTGCTTTGTGAGAAATATCGAGTTGAGAATTAGTTTGGGGTATTTTACTTCGTTATTACTTCTGACTAACTCTATTCCCTTGAGCCTATTATAATTTTTCCCTCTTTTATATATCTTGGCTGCATGCTTGAACAATATTATTCAAGTTTTTTATCTTCTCTTTCTAGCACACGTTCAACTCTTTTATCCAACTTGGGGAGGGTAAATCCTCCTCTCTTCTCCTTAGTTCTATCATGTTGGAAACTCTGTTTCCAAAGGGTAGCATATCATCAAGATAACAACCTTCTTCATTTGTTAGGTCAGCTTGCAAATACTCGTGGAAGGCATGTTCCCTCAATCCAAAAGAAGCAATGTTTTTTGAAGTTTCCCAAGCTTCTATGATCAATGCCATTCTTTTCTTAATATTTCTCTCCACATAGCTCCTGGCTGATGTAAGTAAGCTTGAGGATCCTTTTAATTTAGTAGTGGGTGTGGTGGGTCCAACAATAGTCAAAGGAATAGCAAGAGGTGGAAGAGGAATTAAGGCATCTTCCAGTTCCTTGATCCTTTCTTTCAACTTCTTGTTTTCTGATTCAAGACCACCAATGGAGTCATCCAAAGAATCCTCGGTTGCTCTATGAATTCTAGAAATCTGGGAAGGTCACATATCTATTAGGAAAACCTATGAACAATATTTTCCTTTTTTATTTTTCAAATTACCTTTCTCAATAATCAATTTCTTGGATTCCCTGTCAAAGACAATGCTCTGAAAAGAAAATGACTCTTCCTCATTGAAGGTCTTGTTATCAATAATTTCTAATGATGAATTTTGATGGGTCGTGTTCCCTGGTTGATCCATTGCAAGAAACATCTTCTCGATATCTGCCTCGAGCTACATGTATTTAAGGGAGAAGCTATTGATGTCACTCTCTATGCGTTGGTCTTCTTTCTCTTGCATGGCGTTTTTCCTCTTTTTTCTCAAAGGAAGCTTGTGCGAGCTCTCAATTTTTATTGGAGGGGTATTATTTTCTCCTCCACCCCCTGAACTATTGTTGGTCACTTTTCTAGATGGGTGGGTCGCTAGAGCATTGTTCCAAGATGTTTTAGTCTTGGGAGTGACAACTAGGGACTGGGACCTCTTCTCGCTGGGACCCTTTCCTTTCTTCTTGTAAAACTCATTCGTACTGAGTACCGTTTCCAAGTCACAAACATTGTGAGTAGGAAAACCTAAGTTATTATCTTCCTGAAATGGTTTTTTGAACGAGTCGACCTTTAACCTGGTAATATCTTCATGGATGGCTGCAGGATTCTCTAAGAACTCATGCAAGAGGTCCGGGCTGTTGTCATGCTTTTTCAGGAAATCCATGCAATCCTATCCTTTGAAAATAAGTGTTGGTTCAGGGAGTTTCAACATCTTACGGAACACTTGAGGTGAAAGAGAGATGGGAGAATGGTATTGAAGTTGAATAATCCATTG
>JASDQU010225648.1:0-12112 GCA_032191745.1 Picea mariana | reverse complement strand
AGTGATGAAACTTTCTCAAGTTATTCAACAACTTCAACAAAGGGTCGTGGAATTAGAGCTTCAGGCCACACCAAGTACCCCACAAGAAGAGTGCAACCAACGAGAAATGACTGCCCAGAGCACAATAGAAAGGATTAAATCACTCACCGATGAATGAAAATAGTTAAGTACTAAAATTGCACAAATTGGAGTCGCAACTCCAGGTGGTGAAGCATGAAGCCGAAAAGCTATAGGTGTAGCTAAAGTCCCTGTCACCCATAGAGAGAATGAAGCAGTCTCACGAGCAACACACTGCCCAACAACAAATCCATATGATCCAGAGAAAGGTAATGGAAGTAACTCAACAACTTCAACCTGTGCAGGATAAAGCATGTCATCTATTTTTCAGAGATTGAGAGCCAAGGAACAGAGCTGGAGCAGGTCATGAATTCAACACAGAAACACCTAGAAGGGTCGGTGAATTCCACACTCATCCAGGAGTTATTCGAGCAAGAGGTCATGGAACAATAGTAGGTTGAAGCAGCTCGAGGCATTTGAGGCAGAACATATCATACTTGAGTGACTCAGGATGAGTCACAGGTGAGTGTTGGGAGCATGTTGGCCCTTGACCAAGTTTTAAGGAACACTTGGTCATATTTTACCATTTTGGGACTTCGACAGCTCATCAAATATGGAGCGCCAGGCGAAGCAGAGATCACAGGATCTCGGTCCACTTTTGGGCCCCTTTTTAGGGTTTGGATTAATGTAGTGGGAAAGGGATATCGGGCCGTGGGTTTACCCACGTTTACGCCCACTTTTGTAATGTATAAATAGGAAGTTAGGCAATGTAAGTAGTGTGGTGCTATGCTAAGTGCAAACGACTGTAAGAGGATTTGTGCATGCTATGTGTTAAGACTTGCAGAGCTGAGTGCAAGTGTTGTAAGTGTTGAGTGCACAGATCGTGAGAAGGCTCTGTGCTAGATCTACCCAAGGAAGGAGGATCTGGCGAGGTGTGTGCAGATCTCTTGTCCTAGGCAGAGTAGGATTTTGATAGCTCTGTGTTGTAACCAGATTGACTGAAGCTAATAAAGAAGAAGAGTTGGTGGACGTAGCCCCAGGGTGGGGGTGAACCACGCAAATCTGTGTGTTATGCTTTGTGCTTTGATTCAATATATTTATCTTTTCTTTTGCTAGGTGCTTTTATGCATCCACTTATGCTATGTGCTTCTTATATGTATGTGACTGTTAGATCTGATATATATGAGGATGCTTAGTGTTGGTCTACTGGATCCAATCTGTTTTACTATGTGCTGAAGTATCGTAGATCTAAGTGAACACCGCGATGCTTTGTGCCACCTGCGAAGTATAATAAGGGTTAAATATTGATGAATGACCGATGCTAGGTTCTCTGTAGACAATATAATCACAGATCTGTGTCCCAACTAAGGTTGCAGACACCTGAGTCTTACAAAAACCCCTGCCTCTACCTCTGATGAGACTTCATCTGCTTCGTAGGTGTTGCCGAAAGGGTCAGTAGTTAGGGCTTTCTTGGTGCGCTCTTGAGCATTGAACCCTGGGTCTGCCCCTGTGCCAACAAGAAGACTCTGAAGAAGAATACAAAGAAGCTGAAGAAGAATATGAAGAAGTTGAAGAAGAAATTGAAGAGTTAGAAGTTGACTATCGAGAAGAATTGAAGTGTGACATAGAAGTTATCATAACAAAAAATAAGAAAAACAAGAAACTGCAAGCAGAATTAGACAAGAAAATGGGCACTCGAGAACTAGATCAAATGATCAAAAAATTGAAGGTTCAAATAGAAGAATATAAAAGAATTGAAGAAGCACTCAAAGAACAACTAGAATAAAATGACAGTATGATTGGAAACTTGGAAGCATAGATTGTCACACTAAGAAAGTATATTCAAAAGAAAAATATGCAGAATAGCTCAAAATTTCTGGATGACATTATCAACAGTCAAAAATCTCATATTGACAAGTCTGGACTTGGATACAATTAGACAGAAAAGGGATCAAGCTCCAAAACAATAGAGAAAGAAACATATCCAAAAAGCTATGCAGAAACAATCAAAGAGGATATGAAGATATACAAGGAGGATTACAGGAACACTCCTCCACCGAGAATATTCAGATTTCAGAATCAACAACAGACAGATAGGCCTCAAGAAGAAGAAGGATTCATAAGAGCACCTCCTTTCAGAAGATCTTCAACTCCCAGGTATCAAACTATATTTTTTGGTTTATGTTATACATGTAATAATTTTGGACATAAAGATGTGAATTGCAGAGCTAACAACATGAACAATAACAACTTTAAGAGTCACACACAAAGGGGTTATTCAAGAAGACCTAGTGAAACACAAAGAATAATTTAAAATAGGTTTGAATCTTTGAGCACTGAAGTAGAATGTTATAAATGTAAAAATTTTGGACATGTAGCCAAAGATTGCAGAATGACAGTCCCTCCTAAAGAACCTCAACAAAATAACAATAGTCACAGACAGGAATCTCAGAAAACGACATGGATAAAAAAGAAATATCGGTATAGCAATGAAGAATGCACAATCGCTCTACAAGCTAAGCAGAAGAAACACGGTTGGTATGTTGACAATGAGTGGTCAAAACACATGGCAGGTGATAAAGACAAGTTTCTTACATTACTAAAGGAAAGAGATGGACTAGTCTCCTTCGGAAATGATGGTTCAACAAAAATCATTGGAAAAGGCAGTGTCCTAATTGGGAACAAGAATGAAAAGGAATAAATGTTCTACTAGTAGAAGATATGAAACATAATCTTCTAAGTGTGATCCAAATGTGTGACCAAGGTCATAAATTTACTTTCAATTCACAAAAGTGTGAGATAAGAAGAAAAGGTTCAGGGAAATTGGTCGCTACAACTGCAAGAACTTCAAACAACATATATGTGTTAAGTGAAATTGTAAATGGAAAGTCTTGTTTAGGAAAGGAAGATGAAATTTGGCTATGGCACATAAGAATGGGTCACATGCATTTTGATAACCTTGTCAAAGTCAGCAAAAGAGAAGCAGTCAGAGAAATGCCCCAGATCACGAAACCAACCAACACTTTATGAAAGGNGATTGTCAACAAGAAAAGCAAACAAAGACTAGGTTCAAATCAAAGGAATATTCAACAACAAGACCACTGGAAATTGTGCATATTGATCTAGTTGGACCAACTACAACAAAGGGCTTAAAAGGTGAGAGATACTTTATGCTATTAGTTGATTATTATACAAGAATGACTGCAGTTTGCTTTCTCAAGAATAAGTCAGAAGCTTTTGAAAACTTCAAGATCTACAAGGAAATAGTTGAAAATGAGATGGATTCAAGAATCAAATGCTTGAGATATGATAACGGAGGAGAATTCACCTCAAAGGAATTTATGGACTACTGCAGCAATCATGGAATAAAAAGGCAATTCTACGTTGCTAGGACACCTCAACAAAATAGAGTTGTTGAAAGAAAGAACATGAAAGTACAGGAAATGACTCGAACAATGTTGATGGATTCAAAATTGACATATTTCTTTTGGACACAGGCAGTGCATACAATAGTTCACATTCAAAACAGAGTAATGCTCAGAAAAAACACCGACAAAACTCCTTATGAGCGATGGAAAGGAAGACCAGTAAATGTGAAGCACTTCAGATTTTTTGGAAGCAAATGCTATATCCAAAGAGAAGATGGTAGAATGGGAAAGTTTGACTCTCGTGTGGACAAAGGAGTACTTGTTGGTTACTCAAGTACAAGGAAAGCATACAAGTGTTACAATCTAAAATTGAACACAGTTGTGGAAAGCATCAACGTAACAATTGATGAAACAATCGGACCATAATCAAAGGAAGAATAAAATGAATCAATGAAACAACCCTTAAAAGAAGAAGAAAAAGATGAAAAAGAAGTAGAAGAGGAAGATGAAGAGAATCCGACAGAAGCAGAAGAGCAAGTTCAAGAAGTAACTCCAAAGACACCCAGTAAACAAGTACATAAGAATCATCCTTCAGAACAGATTATCAGAGATAAAGATGCAGTAGTTGAGACTAGAAGAAGAATTTGTTGACCAGAACAAACACACCTATCACTCTCATCTACAATTGAACCAAACTATTTTGAAGAAGCCAACAAGGATGAATTTTGGAAAAAGGTCATGGATGAAGAATTGGATCAAATAGAGAAAAATGACACTTGGGAACTGGTTCCAAGACCAAAGAATAAGAATGTAAACAACACAAAGTGGGTCTTTAGGAATAAATTGAATGAAGATGGACATGTTACAAGGAACAAAGCTAGATTGGTATGTAAAGGATATGCACATGTTGAAGGAATCGACTTTGAAGAGACATTTTCCCCAGTTGCCAGAATGGAAGCAATCTGTTTTCTTTTAGCTTATTCATGCTCCAAAAATATTAAAATGTATCAGATGGATGTAAAATCATCTTTTTTGAACGGGGAACTTGAAGAAGAAGTCTACTTTGAACAACCAGAAGGATTTCAGTTGTCAGAAAATGCAAATTATGTGTGTAAATTAAAGAAGGCCTTGTATGGTCTAAAACAGGCTCCTAGAGCATGGTACTCTAGACTAGATAAGTATCTACAGTAGGCAGGGTTTAGAAAAGGAAGTGCAGAGAACAACCTCTACATCAAGGTAAGTCAAGGTAATATTTTATTAGTTGAAGTTTATGTTGATGATATTATTTTTGGTAGTGATGATGACATGTTAAGCCAGAAATATGCAAAAGATATGCACAATGAATTTGGAAAGTCGTTACTTGGAGAACTATCCTTATTTCTGGGACTTTAGATACGTCAAAACAACCCAGAAATTTTTATTTCTCAAACCAAGTATATCAGAGAAATATTAAAAAGGTTCGGAATGGAAGATTACAAACCAGTTATCACTCCCATGCAAACCAGTTGCAAGTTGAGCAAAGATGATGATTCAAAGTCTACATCAGAGGCAATACAGGTCAATGATTGGCAGCCTATTATAAGTGACAACATCTAGACCATATGTAATGTAGGCAGTTGGAAAGGTGGCACGATTTCAAGAAACTCCAAAGGAATCACATCTATTAGAAGTGAAGAGTATTTTCATATATCTCAAAGGAACAAAAGAGTTCGGATTATGGTATCCAAAAGGAAAGGATCTATCACTTATTGCCTACACAGATGTAGATTGGGCAGGTTGTATTGATGATCAAAGAAGCACCAATGGAGCAACATTCTACTTGGGTGAGTTTTTAGTATCATGGCTAAGCAAGAAATAATCACCAATATCTTTATCTACAACCGAGGTAGAGTATATTGCAGCAACATCATGTTGTACACAGGTTCTTTGTATGAAACAAACTCTGACAGATATACAGGTTGAGTATGATGAGCCCATTCCAATATATTGTGATAATACAAGCACCATCAATATCTCAAAGAACTCCGTAATGCACACCAAGAGGAAGCACATTCCAATCAAGTATCACTTTCTACGAGAGCAGGTTATAGAAAAGAATATCAGAGTTGAGCATGCGGGCACAAAAGAACAAGTGACAGACATCTTTACAAAACCACTTCCATGGGAATCCTTTGAATATTTTCGCCAGAGATTTGGAGTCATTTATACTCCAAAATGAATTATTTTTGAATGCTTATCTTATATGTCTTATATGTACATGAGGAAGAACCATAAGATGATAGTTCAGTCAGGGGGAGCAGCCCCAGATGGAAAGATACCTTTGCCATTGATGACAAAGGGGGAGAGATTTATCGAATGGAGAGGAAAGAGACATGGTTCCAGGGGGAGTAGATTTATCAGATGTAGAGGACAAAGACATGGTTCCAGGGGGAGCATGAGTGATATGATTTCTGTATTGCATCAGATTGTTTCCATCAATGCCAAAGGCGGAGATTGTTGATTAAGGTTGGTTGTCATTGATGTCAACCCTTGAAGAAATCCCCGTAGCACAAAGGTTTGGGTAATGGAAGCAAGATTGTTTGATGTAAATATTACTCATTATTGTCTTTTCATGAAGTAAATATGGATGAACTCGAAATTGGTCCCCTTATGGTGAAATCCCTCACGGGAAGACGCTTTGTGGATTGAGTTATCTTAGAAGTATGGTTAGAGAACCCATGCTTATTTGTGGAATAATGAGATGAAGGTTAGTGAATTTTTCAGTGAAACTATCCTAGATGGATAGTTCTTGTCATGCCATTTCCGGTGGTATGTGGAACGTCACATAACTCCTCACGGTTAGAGAGTTATGGCTATTAGAAGTTGGAGAATCCAGGTTTGGGTAATGGACCCAAGTTTGTTTGATGGATAATGGTATGCGTTTTGAAATATTTTCAGATAATACTATTCTATATGGATAGCACATGTCATTCCCTTTCTGGTGGTATGTGGAACGTCACATAACTCCTCACGGTTTGAGAGTTATGGGCTTACGAAGTTGGAGGACCCTCTTATGTCATCTAGAAGCCCCAAAAGGTCAAAGTAGTCAAAGTGGTTTAAGATATTTTAGAAGGTAAATAAAAAAGTGAAGTGATGAGTGTACTATAATTCAAAGTGAATACAAAATAAATTATTTAAATAATAAATTTAATCTATAAATTAAAAGTGGGTTAACCCTAAAATAAGTAAAGTGGGTAAAGTGACCTAGAAGATGTTTTTAAGGAAGCTACTTGGAGAGTATAGATAAGAGGCAAGGCTCTCTCATTTTAAAAACACTTGAGAATATTGAATACCTATAGGTGTCTGAGGTAACCAAAGGACAAATAAGCCAAATTTCTAAGGAAAGTGAAGAAAAGAAGGCCGAAATTCAAGGAAGGATAAATTCTTTTGATGATGCTTTCTAAGGTATGTTTTTTTAGGTCATCCCACCATTTTCGCAATAAATGTTTTTCTAGAATGATTCAGATTGTGAAATTTTTATTCCATTGAGGAAACATATCCAAGTATTTGTGGTAAAAAATTCAGCTTGTGGGTCGTTGTATTTTTGGAGTTAAACTCCGTGAAAAATAGGGTTTGTGGCGAGTCCTGATACTAGTAAAAAACAGGTGTTTCAGATAAAAGCATCATAAATTGTTCATAACAGATCCAAATTCAGTAAGAAAAAATTTGTTGGTTGGATTACAGTTTGTAGTATGCTTTGTAATATTTTTATATCAATTCAACAAATATTATGTGCGGGGAATGCTCTACAAGGTCGCTCTCTAGAATAAGAAAAAATTCAGCAAGGTGTGTCATTTTTGCTATAACTCCTTTTATGAGAGGTTCCAAGTAGTGACACTTGGAGGAATTGCATAAAACACACTGAATAACATTGTGTATCAGTTTCATATCTTTATTCATTACAGGTATAAAGTTATGATTATTTCAAGTTAGGGTTGTTGACTAATCCAAAACTAATCTTGTGAGACTAAAGAAATGTTTGATGAAAATGCTAGTCTCTTCTTGTTAAAGTTAAGGAAGGTTTGCAGGTATGTGATCATATACGCCAGGTCTATTACAGAGTTACAAATCATATTTGGATGATGAAATTGATGAGGGATTTTGGTTGAGGTACAAGTTGGGTACATGGTTGTGGCAAGTAGTTGATGAGTTGGCACATACATGAGGTGTATAGTTGACGATGTTGGTACATATTGATGAGTCATAGTTGATGAGTACTTGACAAATTATTGGTACATACTTGGTACATGGTTGGTTGCACTTGTGTATGGTACAGGTTGATTACATATTGTTTGGTACAAGTTGGTGCATGGTTGATGCACTTGTTTATGGTACAGGTTGATTACAGGTTGAGGTACAGGTTGATGCATGGTTGATGCATGGTTCAAGTTTATTGGTACATGTTTACAATAGTATATATACAATGATAGTGTGACAGTGGTTCCATCATTCTACTTCTACTTCAGGGCAGTTGGATGGGGCAAGGATAGGTGGTTGTAGCCACCTTTCGGTTGTAGCTGGAGAACATAGGGGGTTGCAGCCTCCTTCTGGTTGTAGCCAGAGAATTGGGGAGTTGGAGCTTCCCTCAGTTTGTAGCCTGAGAAACTAGGGGGTTGGAGCCTCCTTCCAGTTGCAGCTGGAAAACAAAGAAAGTTGGTTCTTCTAATGAATGGAATTCTTCAAGACATATAAGAAAAAGAATTCCATGGTTTTCTCCCGATTTGGGTTTCCATGTAAAACACTGGTGTACTGTGTATGTGTGTGGTTTTTCATTTCTTATTGCTCATTATTGGATAATAATTCTACATTGATATAACACTTGGATTATTTGGAGAAAAAGGATTGTAATTACATTATTACTGATTCACCCCCCCTCTCAGTAATCCAACAACTACTTCAAACTTCACTACCTCATAAATTCTATGAAAAGATTTACCAAAAGATCACTTAAAATATATATAATCATTGAACTTGTGTATGTTTTTATGAGGGACTTCTTGTGGTGTATTTATACTTTTACAAAGTGACTTCTTTTCTTAATTCTAGGACTTCTTGTTTGTTATAGTCCAAAAATTTCTTACTTGTGCATACAAGACATTGGCCTTTCCACTTATATAATTTTCCAAAATACTGTTGAGGCTTCTTCTTAAAAAACCATTTTTTGGAAAATGTATGCGCCCTACTGAACTGATAGCCTGCGTGTACACGCATGCTGCATACTAGTTAGCCCACGTACATGCGCAAGTTGCATACTTGTTATCCCACATTTACCTCCAAAAATTGCAAGGAATTCGATGGAGATTATAGGCTATTGAGGGTTCCCCAACCATTTTACCCCTTGTAGCCCATCCCCAAACTGAATAACCATCATTTTCTCATTTAAAAAGAGGTCTTGGGGTGTCATTTGAAAAGAAAAGCAAGAGAATAAGAAAAATATTTCAAAATCCCTTCCCCATCTGATCGAAGTGTATATCGATGGCCACCCACCTTTTCAAACTAGCTCAAAACATTTTTCTGGCAATTTTGGTAATTTACTATTTTTAACAATTTTTAACTTCCGGGGCCATTTTGAGGGCCTAAATGAAGTTTTTTTGGGATAGAGCTTCTCAGTAATGGATAAAGTCTCTGATTGAGCCCCCTAAATGAATCTCCTCAATGATACCTTTCCAATGAGCTATCATGCACCCCAAACAGAGATCGTATGCCAAATTTACGCCCCCGGGAATTTGATACACCAAACTACCCAAAATGGGGTCCACAAAACTGTTGGCTTTTCATCTTCTGGGGTTAGGGTTTTGTATTTTATTTATGATAAAAAGGCCTTTGGAGCCTCATTGTAAAATCATCTTCTTGTGAATGCGAGTAGTGGACACACATCTTCTCAGAGATAAGCTGCCACCATTCTAGCGAGTCTTTCACTTTGTATTTTTACAGTCTTTGTACATTTTCGCTCATTAATAAAAAAATTGTGTATTATTGTATCTCTGTGTTTATGGTTGTATCTCTGATACATTTCTATTATATTATTGTATATCCGAGATATCTCTGTACATTTCTTTATTATATCTCTGCTCTCATTTCATGCCGAAAATAATCTGAATCAATAATATTAGAGCATGTTGCTCTTGATTGTTTTTCAGTGCATGTCCCTGATGAGGTCTGAATATAGAAAGTTGGGTCTCAAGATTGTCTCTCTTGAGGAAAATCGCTCTTGCATGCCCAAGAAACCCTCCATGGTAGAAGAAAAGAATAACGACGGAGCAGACGATTCTATCAATCTATTGCTTGAGCAAGCTCTCATGCAACAGAGGGATGAAATGATGGAGAATTTTTCCCACATCCTTCAATGCCCGTCGATAGAAACAGGCGCATATTCATCAAACAACCACTTTGGAATTACCTCTCCTTTCAAGGTACATGTTAATTTTGATATTCCTATATTTGAAGGTCAAATAGATATGGATGCCCTAGACAAATGGTTAAATCTGTTAGAAGGTTATTTCTTTGTTCATATTTTTTTCGACAGATAAAAGATCACCTTCACACTGTTTAAATCTCTCCCCCATTTCAAACATTGGTGGGAAACTTACTAGGATCAAAGTTCCACATGGGAGTCTAGAATATATGGGGTCGAGCCCACTTGAGATTTTTTTGTGGATGCAGTAAAGGAACAATATTAACCTGTTGGCAACTATGAGGACTAGTACATGAGATGGACCACATTGCGGCAAGAGAGGGGCCAAGTAGTTATGGATTTCACCAATACCTTCCATACCTCACACACCAAGATGGGTATCAAATACTCTGAATGACATTTGGTTCTGGAATACCATGGGGCTCTAGACATATACATCCAAACTAAAATGGATTTTCTGGACATTTCATCACTTGGTGTTGCTTATCGATATGCTATTAAAATCAAGCAGAACTTTAAGCACCATAACAAATGGTCTATCGAACTTTAAGCAACAAACAAATTATGATAAAGACAACCCCAACAAATGGTCTCTCGAAAATCAGTCCAAGCCACAGAAAAATAAGGGTCACGGGAAGACAAAGAAGGACACTGGAAAATGGTGTGATTTCCACAAAATCCCCTGGCACAACACTGAGGAATGTCGCTCAAAACTGTCATTGGTGGCAGAGATCAAAGACAAGGAGCCGAACCCTGATTCAGAATCTGATTCTGAAAATACTGGTAAAAGACAGATCATTGACGCAGACCCCACTGCTATTGTCGCAACCGCAACAATTCAACCAGAAAAACCAACAGATCGTGAAGAGGGGGAGTGCCTTTTTCATTCACAGATGTGGGTGAAGGGGACCCCAATACATTATTTTATTGATAGTGGAAGCCAGAAGAACTTCATCTTAGCAGAGGTCGTCAAACAGTTGGGATTGTCAACAACACCACACCCGCAGCCATACAACATTGGGTGGCTTCACCAGGGACGAGATTTTTGTGTCATCCAACAGTGACAGCTGTCATATGACATCCAACCCTTCAAGGATGAGGTATTATGTGATTTTCCCCCACTGTATGTCTGTGATGTTATCTTGGGCCAACCATATATGTGGAAGTGCCATGTTGTTTATGAGTCTCGACCCCGCATTGTCATTGTTTCTCTAGGGGTTTATATCTACAAAATACCAGGCATAGTTCCAACTACTTTTTGAACTAAACAATGCCACAAGGTAGTATCTCATACTACAAAATTCAACTTCTTCACAATGTGTTAAAAAGGTGAAAATAAGGATACTGCAACCACTACAACCTCGGCCCAAGTACCCTCTATCCAACAGAAGTAGGTCGACAAGATGGCAACAAAGTGTAAATATTTCTTATGCACACATGCATCTCATGTATCCATAATGGTTGAAAAGTTCCAACCCTTCCAGCCACAGGTTCGTGACAACCTTCAATAAGCTAAGCAACACAACATTTCCAACAAGGCAAGCAACTCATCAAGACACAGATTCATCAAACGCTTTTCCCTCTCCCTCGAGCACTCAACGCAATGGATACCATTGCTTCCTAAGGAGGGAGGATTTATCTATGTGGATATTGGTTTCCACCCACCTTTTCCAACTGGATCAAAACAATTTTCTAGCAATTTTGGTAATTTATTATTTTTAGCAGTTTTTAACTTCCGGGGTCATTTTGAGGGCATAAATGAAGGGTTTTTGTGATAGATATTTTCAATAATAGACAAAGGCTCTAATTGAGCCCCCTAAATGAATCTACTCAACGATACCTTTCCAATGAGCTATCATGCACCCCAAACAAAGATCGTATACCAAAGTTACGCCCCCGGGAAGTTGATACACCAAACTACCCAAAACAGGGTCCACTAAATTGTTGGCTTTTCATCTTCTGGGGTTACGGTTTTGGATTTTCTTTATGATAAAAATGTCTTTGGAGCCTCATTGTAAAACCATCTTCTTGTGAATGCGAGTAGTGGACACATCTCTTCTCAAAGATAAGTTGTCGCCATTCTAACGAGTCTTTCACTCTGTATTTTTACAGTCTTTGTACATTTTCGCTCATTAATATAAAATTGTGTATTACTGTATCTCTGTGTTTATGGTTGTTAAGAACCAAACATCAATATAGCATAGAAAAACCTCAGGAAAAGTACTCAACGCCT
>JASDQU010225644.1:18302-29842 GCA_032191745.1 Picea mariana | reverse complement strand
CAATCGTTGATGCGAATGCGACAGCTTCGTCAGGTCCTCTTCGTCTACCCTTGCTTGAAAGATCCACAATCTGGATGGCAGCAGCTGCACTGATGATTCTTCTCTAACTGACTGCAAATTTCCTCCAAGATCATAAGTTTCACATACACATTTCTTCCCCCAAACAGCTATGTTCCAACACCACTTATGAGATCATAAGTTTGGTGTAATTCTCTTCTTCCAGTCCTCGCTTATGAGATCATAAGTTTGACATCATTCTCCAATTTGCTGTTCCATACCACTCATGAGATCATAAGTTTGGTATGATTCTCTCTTTTCCATCCCCTTTCACCATTAGAAAGCTTGCTTATATAGCCTTGGAGAGGCTCAACAATCTTGAGATATCCTTGGGGAGGTTGAGGATTTGCCTCCTTCAGTTGAGGATCTACCCTAGGATCATGGATNGCCCAGAATAGGTAGCGCTCCCTCAAAAGGGCCATCAGAGCGTTGTAGCGCTCACTAGTAAGCTTTAGGGGGCGCTGGCGCCCTCAAAATCTATAACGCTTCTTCAAAAGGGCCTGGAAGCGTTATAACGCTCCCTGACAGTGTATGAGGAGCGCCGACGCTCCGAGATAGTGTATGGGGGAGCGCTCCTCTTCCAAAACTCAGTTTTTTGGATTCTTTCAGGTGGCAAAAGGTTTGCAAGCCTGTTGACTCATTTCTCCTCTTCCAAATTAGATGTTTGAGGTGTTTCAAGTTTCTTTCTCATGTCGTTATAGGCACGACATAAGCATCATAGAAGTATGCTCTCTTGTGACACTTGTGAGCAACACACGACACTTGCGACCTTGTGAGAAAAATGCGACACTTGCAACCTTTGTAATGACGACACTTGCGACACTATCAAAGTGAGCAATTTTGATGTGTAACAAATAGAGCCTGCTACATATAACCGTAGGCTAGGCTAAACACTAGCACTACTCACAACTCGCGACCTTGCGAGTTGGAGTGTTGATCCCTCGTGCTCCTCCTTTGCAAATCCCCAATACGTGATAGGTCAACGTTACATGAAATCTGCCAAAGTGACACGTACATGCCACTTGTCTTACATACGTGGACTCTGCTTACGAGTTGTGTCGTTGCGCCCATCGCATGAGACCTCGGCTCTTGGCGTTTTGCGACCTTAGCGATCAAGGTGCAACTTCTTCACCCTTCGAAACCCCGAGACATGATAAGTCAACAATGGGTTGACTCTTTCCTAGGCAACATGTGTCCACCACCTGTCACCCGCTTCCACCTTTCTCTGTGCGCATGTGGTTATGCTACCTGTGAACCACGCGGTCCCCACCTAACAGATGTGCCATGTGTTCACACGAGCCCTCGATGCTCAGCACTTCACGACTTCTGCAGTCAAAAAAAGATTCTTTCAACCTTTGAACCCCAATACGTGATACCATGTGGAGGTTCTGATCCAATGGTTCTCTCATGGCTTGGATCCAATGACCATGATCACGTCATGATTTCACGAATCGTGATTTCATGCAGTCCCACCCTTGAACACTCCAAGTCGCGAGTCAGCGAAATTCTACTCGACTGCCATGCGTCCTCTGCTGATGGACGGTTCTGAATACTTCGAGACTTTCAGGACATTGTCGAGTCCACTCTCCTTCCTATGCAAAGGTTAAGATCGATGGTCAATAGAACTCCGTCAGATCCTTTGATCTACGGTCCTGGATCCCATCGCTACTTGCGAAGGATGAAAGGGTCGAGGTGTTAACGCCTGCGCTCCTCCTCTAGATCCGTCAATCATGACAGATTTGGGATATTTCCGAAAGGATTCCGACCATTCATCTACCAAATGATGGGGTATTCTCTTTTGATAATCAGACTCGCTATCCTTTCTGAGCTTGAATCATGAAATTCAACCTCTCAGAGCTTCAAACTCCCACGACTCCGAGACCTTAGAGAGATACTCTTTCCTACATAAGGTTTCCAGACTCATATCGCATGAACCTTCATACGGTTCTTGGGCAATTGTCCTTGATCTTAGTTGAATATCTGGGTAAAGGTTCGGTACGGTTCCAAGGTTTATGGGGTAATTCCCAAGGAAGAGTACTCTCGAGGAGCCTTCCTAGAATATTACGAGAATCAAGCAAACAAGACGATTCTTGGTGGATTGAACTCATGCCCCAGACTTAATCATATGTAAATAAACCAACTATGGCATGTAAGTATACACATGCATCCATTATTTCCAGTCTAAAACACCAGGCAATCATTCCACACAGAAATCACTATGGGGATATAAACATGAGCATGTATTCATGATATTCAATTCAAAATACAAGGCATAAAATACTTATTAGATCTACCAGGCATGATGAAACTGCTGAGAGGGGTGATCGTTTCTACCCAACCGTAGGCTCAGTGGCTCCAAACGGATTTACCACTAGCCACCCTTGAGCTAGACCATGATGCTTTGAGATTCAGTCTCCTACTTCCATCTCAATGAGAGTCAAGGACGAAGGTTACTCTCCTTCTCCTGATACAGAAAAGTAATCCAGGATGAAGGTTACTCTCCTTTTCCTATGTTCAGAACTCCCTGTGTTTCTAGAGTTTCTCTAGTTCTCTTCCGTGATCCCTGTCACGCACTCTCTCCCTCTACCCTTTATCACACTTCCTCTCTTGCCTTTTCTATGCAAGATTGTGTGTGGTGCGAATTTCCCCATCTGTGGTCAGGTCTAAGATTTTTTACGGATGGGCGGTTCACCCCCATCCCCTCAATAACTCTTGAAGATCCTCCTCACCTACCAATCTGACAAGAAATCCATTCTAGGGTCAGAGAGTTGCTTTGGTCTTTGAGCAAGTAAGAACCGGTATGGTACTGGCTCGGTGGAAGTTAACGCAACCATTCTAGGTTCCTTACACCACCTCTCATTAGCAATCATGGTCTCTTTTAGCACATCCCCCTCTCAGCAGTCATGCAACAGATATTCATAACATAATTTACATTCATCGACCTTTTATACAAAGGTCCGTCAAATCAAACATTCACATCTTTGAGTTTTCCATAGTTCTTGGCCAATATAGTTATTTTTACAGACTAGGGGAAACAGGGTGTTACAATAAATCTAGTTAAGCAATCTAATCTAGGTTAATGGATTATGGTTTTGGATGCAATGGAATATTATATATTGTATTATAAATGGTGAAGTTAATACATGAGAGTTAGAGGTTTGTCTCTAAAAATTTGCTAATTTTCCCAATTAAGGGTTTCTAGGGTAAATTTATGAGTATTGTGTGTGAATGTTATTGTTTTCCTTTCTATTTTATAAATACTATGTGTGTGTTTTGTTATACTATAGAGGTTTAAAACTTGAATTTACAAGTTTTTCTTCTTTCATAGAAAGAAAAAGTGTGGGTGTGTGTATGCATCTTGCAATTTCATTACTATTCTAGTGATCATGAGTTTAAAACACCACATCAATCTTACTCCATTACCTTATTTCAGCAATCAAAAACCACTAAAAGTAACACTAATCTAAGAGGAACGAAACTCTTTTTCTTGTTAGAAAAAACAATAGTGGTCTATGATAGGGCCTTGGTGTAAGAGTGGAGAGTAAATTCTCCAAGTCCACCAAAATTGATACTACATGAACTAATTATAGAGTTGTAATGTATAGTAGTAGGAAAGTGTTGGGTAGGTTTTATATTATTTGCATGTCATATTTGATCACTACGTCTGATGATCCCTTGCCCCTTCTCTCTTTGTGGGCATATGCACCAGGTGCTTTCTTAGAGGGGTCCTAGTGGGGTAGGATTTCCCCCCCTTAGTTACACGGAGTGTTTATATCTAGATAGTATCCAAGAGCCAACAGGGTTTGGGGAAACACCCCAAAATTTTATTTTTTGGGCATTTTTTGCTACTTTAGGGTTTTTCACTATTTTTAGCAATTTTCTAAATTATTCCCAAATTAAGGGATTAGGATTTTGGTAGTTGTAGGATACCTAAAATATCATATATAGTGTACTAAAAATGGTGAAAGTAATACAATGAAGAGTTGAGAGGTGCAATACCAAGGAAGGATGGTTTTCTCCTGGTTAAGGGTTTCCAACGTAAATCTTTGTGTACTATATACGTGAGACATTGATTAATTTATGTTTTTCTTAGAATATATATGTTTTGATTTACTTCAAAGGTTTAAAACTTACATGTGGTATCAAAGCACATTTTTGTCTTCAATGGGACACCTTTGTTTATGAGGTTTTGGCTCGGTCTTGATAGATCAAGTTTATCTTGGATCTGTGATAAGCCTAGGTTTAGTTGGAGATTTTCAGTCGTGATTCGTGTGTTGAAAGATAATGGTGAGAATTTATAGAATTGTGATTGAGAAGTTCAATGGAAAAAAATTTGATCTATGGAATCCCAATATGGAGGACCTTCTTGTAAACAAGTAACAATGGATCATTGTGGATCCTGGTACATGACCTACTATTACATATCCTACTAGTACAAAAACTACTGGTACACAATCCACTATTACAAAAACTACTAGTACTCAACCTATTGGTATGTCACAAGAATATTGGGAGAAGTTGGATAGAAGAGAAAGAAGTGTGATTCAACTCTACTTGGCATATTCGGTGTTACTAAATGTGTCAGGAGAATCTATAGCCAAGGAACTATGGGAAAAGTTGGGGGATTTTTATTAGTTAATGTCCCTGGTAAACAAGTTGTTTGTTCAAAAGAAGTTGTATCGTCTTAGGATGGAAGATGGATATTCTATGACAGAGCATCCAAATTCCTTCAATACATTGGTAAGTCAACTTGGATATGTTAATATTACGCTTGTAGAAGAAGACAAGTGTATTACTTTGTTATGTTCTTTTCCAGACTTCTGGGATAATATCGTTGTATAAATTGGTAGTACCACTCAATATGCATTGAAGTATGAGGATGTAGTTCCATCCTTTTTATCATAAGAGATGAGGTGGAAACACATGGATAGTCAAAGCACAGTTGATTTATTTGTAAGAGTTCATCCCAAATATAGGGATACAAATAAGTCTTTGGAGGGGGATCTAAATCTAAAGGTAGATGTAAATCCGCAAGAAATTATTTCAGGAAACATTGGAAATGTGGTAAAGTTGGGATTTATAATAAAGATTGCATGTATGAGAAAGTTGATAAAGAAAATGGATATGATCATTCCTCTTCCACGGAGGCAAAAACCTTCACAGAAGAAGGAGGTGATGTTTACTTGACATTTACAATTACACNATAATGTATGGTTGATCGAATCAGGTGCATAATTTCATATGACTCCTCATAGAGAGTGGTTCAATGAATATGAAAAGTATGATAGTGGTGATTTCTTCCTATGAGATGACTCAACAACCAAAATCATGGGACGTGGAAGGATTAAGTTGTTGCTAAAATATGAAAGGATTAGAACTCTCCCTGGAATTTTGCACATCCCAGATCTAGCCAGGATCCTAATATCTATAAGTAAGTTGGATGATGCAGGTGTGGATACTTTATTGGGAAAGGGCACTTGCAATACAGTTAGAGGATAAATTATGTTTATTAGGCGATTTCGATGTGGAACTGTGTGCAAGTTGTTGGGAAGCACTTATATTGGTGGGTCTAACAGATTTGTTGTCTCTGAGAAGAGAAATAAAGAAGAAACGATCCATACTATCCCTTGAAAGAATACCATTCTATGGCATCAAATATCGGGACATATTGGAGAAAAGGGACTTATAACACTACATAGTAAAGTTATGGTTGAAGGTATGTCTAATTGCACCCTAGATTTTTATTTATGTGAAAATTGCATATATCGTAAACAAAATTGAGTAAGGTTCCCATCTAGTGCTACAAGAGCAAAGGGGATCTTAAAGTTGATACATAGTGATGTGTTTGGACTTGTGCATGTTCCATAAGTAGGTAAATCTATGTATTATGTTTCATTCATAGATGATTTCCTCAATGAACACATGGATTTATTTTCTTAGGAAGAAATATGAGATATTTGATAAATTTAAATAGTTTAAGGCTCTGGTAAAAAACTAGATAGAGAAGAAAATAAAAGTGTTGAAGACAGATAATGGAGGAGAATTAAGTGGGAATGAATTTGAATATTTCAGTAAGAAGTGTGGTATATCAAGGAAAAATATTAATCCATACAAACCTCAATAGAATGGGGTTGCAGAAAGGAAGAATCAGACGATGATGGAAAAAACAAGGAGCATTCTCAATGGTGTTGGGTTAGGACAAGAAATAGGGGCAGAGGCAGTGGGTACTGCATGTTACCTAGTAAATAGGTCACCCTCACCAGCATTGGTGGGAAAAAATCCAAATGAGGCATGGACTGGTAAGAAACCCTCTCTTGAACATCTTAGAGTGTTTGGTTGTGGCGCTTATGTACATATTCCAAAGGAAAATAGAAGATGGATAATAAAGTGGAAAATTGTATCTTTATTGGTTATAAATATGGTATGAAAGGATATAAACTTTGAAACACAGAAACTAAGAAGACTATTTATAGTCAGGATGTTGTTTTTAGAGAGGTTAAATATTTTCCCAAACAATATTTCCTACCAAGGAAAGATGAACCTAATAAAATAGAGTTCAAGTTGGATGATGAAAAATATGAACCAATGGAAGAATATGAATCATAAGAAGAAGAACCTCATACTCTAGTATTGAGAATATCAATGAGGGAAAGAAGGAAACCATAAGGGTATATTCCATCTTATTTTTGTGCTAGTTTTTCTTTAATGATGATCCCAAAACTGTCATGGAAGAAGTGAATTCATAGGATAGTAAACTCTGGAAGAAGGACATGGTTGAAGAGATGGATGCCTTGGATAAGAATGAGGCATGGGATATAGTTTATTTTCCAACTGGAAGAAAGGCCATTGGAAGAAAATGGGTGTTTAAAAAGGAGTTGAATGCAGAAGAAAAAGCGAAGAAATACAAAGCCCGGTTATTAGCAAAAGGTTATTCACAGGTAGAGGGAATTGACTTTCATGAATTTTTTTCTCCTATTGCCAAGTTAACTCCTATTACACATTTATTTTATCTATTGTTGTTGGTTTTGATTTTGATTTTCAAATAGAATATATGGATGTGAATACATCATTCCGACATGGGGATTTGGAAGAAAAAATATACATGAAGCAATCAAAAGGCTGTCAATTTTCACATGGAACACTTATGTGACTAATTTCATATTTGAAAATTGCTTCCTAGTGATCTAATAGTAATATGCTAATTGTTATCATTGAAAAACTTTACACGGGAATTATTGACTACAAATATATGCATCGGAAACACAAATATCAGAGATGAATCATCAATACACATGAGAGACAATTTCAGTTTTATAATCTTGTTATCATCAGAAATCTCAAGAGAAAAACCAACCCTCCCAACCAATACAATATCACCACAATCTGAGGACAACCTTTTCCTCCCAAGTCACCAAATTGGAGAACAACCTTGTTCTCCAATAACCATACAAATCAAAAAAGAAAACCTCCGCAATATTTGGAAATCTCCTTTGCACATGAATCTATTGTAGACCACTTGTATGTCCTACTGACATCACCTGTTAGCCTGTATGGATTTGTACCTTGCCATAAACTTAGATACGTGATCAACCAATTGGAAACCCATGTACATATGTTGCTTTCTCCACTGCAAATCATGTATACCCTATACACGATTTGTCTTTCTTCAACCCGCGTATATACACACTCCGTCCTCCTAAAAATCGCGTATGGTACAAAAAATACGATCACAAGTATGACTTTCTTCGCTCCTCTCTCTTGGGCCAGATTTTCCACCTTCTAGACTTCCCCTTTGCTGAGATCACAAATCGTCTTAGAACAAGTGAAAACTCACTTATGCTAGCTCCATAATGTCTCAACACAAACTCTACATAATCATCTAATGTCACAATGACATCTCTCCTTTATATATGAGTCCAATGAGTGAGTTTATCATCCCTTCCTAAAATCAACAATTTATTGGAATATGTTAATCCTATTTGTGGGTGTGGAACCCCCACACAAACCCATAAATCCCATCAACATGCCCATGAATCCCCCACTCAAATCCAAGGGGGTTTTCACCAAACCAAAAGTGTGATGTGGTGCCCACTATGATTACCACATGCCCAACACCTAGGTTGATGTGATAATACCTATCAGAAGCTACAAAAATCAACACTCCCTCTTAGAGAGGAAGGTGTTCTTTCCTCACTCCATAAGTGGGAATGCCTCCCAATGCTACAAAATAATCAACACTCCCTCTTAGCAAGGGAGGCATTCATTCCTCCATGATCACCTAGAAGTAGCTCTATCTCCAGCATTGGATCCTCTACCAGAACTACTCTTCAATCCACCTGATTGGTTTCCCCCTCTATCACCGAAGAAAAACTAATCTCTAGTCATCTTGACTGGTTGCATATTTGGTCACTAAATAAAATCATGTTGTCTTGCATGATCCCATCTTGGAAGACACCCTAATCCTAGAATCCTCTTGCCTCTAAACCACCTTTCTGGCCATCTCAACCCATGACACCCTGTCTTACAGTCTTATAAGATGCATCTCTCCCATTTGGAAATAAAGGTTGGCTCCCACTAAGAAACTCAATCCCTCTGAGTCTCCTGAATCCCTCTGATTCTGTGTCACTGGTGGAGCTACCTACTCCCTTTGAATCTTTGCTACTCATGGAGATTCATACCTCACCACTGGTGGAACTACATGCCTCACCACTGGTGGATTCACCTTCTTTGCCTCATATATCATCCATATCCTCCCTAGACACCAATCAAGTCCATATCCTATCAAACCCTAGAAATGTCTCTCATGCATAAATTCCATGCAAAAAAGGTTCCCAAGGCCTGGAAATTCCTACCAACTCAACATCCAATAACACTTGTCCACCCCATAATAACATTGCATAGTCCTATTCCTCCATCCCTGAGGATGAGAACACACTCCTAGAACCCATAGCACATTTTCCAATCACAACACATCCACTGAATCCATCCTGAATGACATTGTACAAGATCCCTGCATTATCTTCTTGGTTATCATACCAAGCTCCTCATACATACTTGAGTCAAACACTGTGAATCTCACAAACTAATAATGTGCCCCTGTCATGTGTCAATGGCTCCTATTGTATAAGAACCATGCAATCCTCCAAGGAAAGCATCAAGCTTCCCCAATTCATGACCATCCAATTAATGTCTACCAAAGTCCATCATCCAAGTCACCAAAAACTTTCTATGTACATGATACTACTAATCTTATGTCTTCGTATGAATAGTCCTGAGCTGTGGTTTGACACTCAATCTAGTCCACTCTATACCTCCACAACTCATCTATGCAAATGCCATCATCCTCCTGGGTCAAATAACTCATACATTGTCATACCTCGACAATGTGCAACTCTCTGGTCCATTTAAGGCTCTATCCCATCAACCTATGATACACACAAAACTATCTTATCCATGCCAAAGAATATGAGTTTCACCCATTGTAACTCACCATGAAAATTCACCAAAAGTCCATCCACAAGGTTGGAAATATGCCACACAACATATTTTTATGATCCAGGCTCTCCACAAATCCACCAGAAATCCCAACCTTCCACACCATAGATATGAAATATCCCACAACTCCTCATCCCCAGGGTCCTTTCCTTGTCTCAAACCAGAGACCATCTAACATCTTTTCACATGTAACTATCACTGTAGCTCCCTCTCAGATCCATCACTTTCCACCTTCTCGGAACAAGAACAAGAATAAGAACAACACTCCTCTAGTGTTGTACCCCAAAATGCGTCTTAATACAATCCCCTTATCTTTAGATCCCAATCTTTGAAATCATGTCAATTTTCACATGCAACTCTTATGTGACTAATTTCATATCTACAAATTGCTTCCTAGTGATCTAACAATAAAAACCTAACTGTTATCACTGAAACTATTGATTGAAAAAAATATGGAATGGAAACACAAACATCATAGATGAATCATCAATACACATGAGACACAATTTCAGTTTTGTAATATTGTTATCATTAGAAATATTGAGGGAAAAACCATCCCTCCCAGCCAATCCAATATCACCAAAATCCAAGGACAACCTTGTATTCCAAAGTCACCAAAACTGAGAACAACCTTGTTCTCCAATAACCATACAAATAAAAAAATCAAACCTCAACAATATCTGCAAATATCCTCTTCACAAAAATCTATTGTAGACAACCTGTATGTCCTATTGACATCACCTATCATCTTGTATGGATCTATACCTTCCCAAAAACTCAGATACACAATTCATCGCCTGGAAACTCATGGAAGTATGTTGTTTGCTCCACTGCAAATTGTGTATTGCTCCACTGCAAATCGTGTATACACTATACACGATTTGTCTTTATTCAAACTACGTATATACATTGATATAAATTATTTTGAGAAATAAATGAAGGAGGCAATATAACAATAAAATATACAAATATATTTCAATAAAAACAGAGATACAATAATGCACAATTTTTATTAATGAGATAAATGTACAACAACTGTAAAATTACAGAGTGAATGACTTGCTAGAATGGTGACATCTTATCTTTGAAAAGATATGTTATGGCTATGCTTATTCACAAGAATATTATGTTTAAAATGAGGCTCCAAAGGCCTTTTACATAAACAAAATCCAAAACCCTAACCCTAGAATATGAAATGCCAAAATGTTTGCGGGCCCTGATGGGGGTAGTTGATATGTCAACTTCACAAGGGTGCAACGTTTTCATACGATCTTCATTTTGGGTGAAATGTAGCTCATTATAAAGGTCTATCAAAGGAATACACATTTTACCATCACACTTTTGATAAATCCTATAGTGTTATTGTTCCATGCCCATAAAAACATGTTTAGGGCCTCGAAACAACCCTGAAAGTTTAGGACTAAAAAACCTGTAGAAAAACTACAAAGGTGGAAACCCTTGTTTTTGAGCCAGTGGAATAGGTGGGTGGAAACTCATTTCCTCCTGGATCATTCTTTCCCCCTTAGGAATAAATGGTCTCCATTGCGTCAAGTTCCCAGGGAATATTTTTTTGAATCTAAACCTTGGTTAGTTGCTTTCCTTGTTGAAGAAATTCACTCACACATGCTAAATAAAATCATGTATGGTACAAAACATTCACTCACACGTGTGGAATTATTAGCTCCTCTATATTGGTCCATATTCACCACCTTGCATACTTCCCCTTTTTTTAGATCAACAATCCTCATAGAACAAGTTCATACTCACTTATGCTAGCTCTGTCATGTCTCCACACAAAATCTACATGATCATCTAATGTCACAATGTCATATCTCCTTTATATAGGAGTCCAATGACTGCATTTAGGATACCTTCCTAAACTCAACACTTTTTTAAGCCCTAATATTGGCTCATTACCCCTTAATTGGGGCATATTATATTAGTAATGTTATTTTATTTATGTCAGCTTTAGGCCATTAGTTGTAATT